>DWDX01000600.1:0-24686 GCA_018245675.1 Agara michaeli
GGCCCCGGCCCCTCGCCCACCCGCCCCGGGGCCGGCTTGAACGACAATTCGATATATTTGATGGAACTTAATGAAAGCACGTCACTGGGTTGGCGAGGCAATGGGGTTCCTTTTTTGTTGTTGTGCCATTACGTATTTTTCGTCTCGCAAACGAGTAGGCACTGGCATCGAATACGCGATTATCGTAATGGTAATATTGTTCATGATTTCTCTATATACGACGCACGCCAACGAATATGTACCCACCACTGGGAAGGTTGCTACCTACTTGATGTTGTCGACCTCCTCGGCTCTCAAATTAGTGGTCTCCGAGTGTAGTTAGTGGTCATAGATCCCGGCTGCTGGAGCGGAGGTCGGGAATTCGATTCTCATCCGAGACTAACATTTGTATTGATGTGAGCACATTTCTTACTTTTAACCTATATATTATTATTATTATGTATTATACTGTGCGTGCATATGTATGTAAGGATAAAGATATTCGCCCGGTGCTTTCTGCCCACCCCGTTAGGGACCCGGCGTGATGGTGTGTAGTACAGTGTCAGTACAGATTCGCGTTTATATTTGATTGTTATTCAAGATGAAGCAATGTACGAATGTTAGTAACGTTGTTAGTAGTAGACGCGCGGGGGCGACCTCTGCCGCGGAGGCTTCGTTCTGTTTGTTATTACATAATGTTGTATAAATAGATTTGGTGTCATTATCTATAGATAGTCATCGTGCAGAATATTTGACTGTCGGAAATGTAATTTTAATGATTCGTGTAAATAGGTTTTGTACATTTTGTATATCATGGTCCACACACACACACACACACACACATACATACAACACTTCGAAAGGCTGAAATGTGACTCACTAGATTTACTATTTATAGACATACTATGAATAATATCTTAGGACTCGGTATATTAAGACTGGCCATCCGCAAACAATAATTTGTAATCAGAAAAAAAAATCTAGATTGTAGAGAGTACCTATCCAAGGATGCTGGTGCTCGTTACGATAGGAAATCCGTCTCCAGTGTAGCGATGAAAGGATTAAAAGGGACCTCTTTAAAATATTGTTGGTATGTGATGCGTAGGGTGGCCACGTGGTCGCGGACTGGCCAGATAGAATATAAAACGCGCAAAGAGAAATGAGATGAATGCTTGTTTTTTCTTCCAAAAGCCTAGGAGCCAGGCCGCGGCCGGGGCGGTCGCTCCCCGCCCTCCTCCCCGGAGGCAATTAATTTAGCCCCAGAAATATGAAACGACCTTCCTACTGGAGGTATATGCCCGTAATTAATGGATGCGGTCCACTCGCACTGTAAGCAATTCGACTACTCGGTACACGTGTCACATTCAGGCGCAATACCAATAGAAAGAAAGAAAGAAAGAAAGAAAGAAAGAAAGAACACTTTATTTATACATACTACGACAGCACGTAAAACAAACGTAAACAAATTATAATATAGAACCAAACAAAAACAAAAAGACAATTGACATACTACTTTAAAAAGAAAAAAAAATAACACTAATAAGAACAGAATGACAAAAGGAAAAAAAGTAATAATATTAAAAATAAATAAAAATAAAATATATAACAATAAAAATAGAAAAAAATAAAAATAAAAATAAAAACGACTAACAAGATCTGTGCTGCGCGCAGTACTATAAAACGGACCGAACTCAGCTGGTGCCGTGATGTCGCTTCGCGACGATCACGACGCTGATTTTCAGTTCGGACCTTACGGTGAGGCAGGTCGAACGTTGTATCGCATGTTGCGACATTTTGTGTATTGAATAACTATAGTATTGAAATAGAATAATTATTATATTCCTTATAAAGATCCATACATTTCAATTAACAGATAGCACAATAGCACATTTTATTTAATCTCTCGTATATGCACCGTAATAAAAATAACTCATTTTGATTATTTGTTCAAGTGAATATCGATATACGAAATAATAATATAACAGTGATCTGGGGTCAATGTACGCTTCATGCATCTTCTGGCACTTCTTGAGTGATATATCGACACCTCGCCAATGACAGCGTCAACGATCAGCCTGTTACTAGATCGGACATACAAAGGTATTAGGTACTAGCGGCACGCCCCAGCTTCACATGGTAGTACATCAGTTTGCTCTATTTTCAATAACTAGCTTTCGCCCGCGACTTCGTCCCGCCACCACCCCCGCAATATCCTTTGGAGGTAGAATTTCGTAAAATGCGTATTTAGTTCACCTCGACGTATCACTGCATATATTAGTATACATATGTTATTATACATATAATCCTTCCTCTTGAATCACTCTACCTATTAAAAAAACCGCATCAAAATCCGTCGCGTGGTTTTAAAGATCTAAGCATACATAGGGAGAGACAGCGGAAAGCGAAACAAAATTCAAAATGTTTTTAATATTATTAATAATATCGATCTTATATGAGATTAGATCCATTTCTACGCACACGTTTAATGCCCGACGTAATTCGATGGTCGTTTGCGATTGCGTAACGCCATTAACATAAGACGTGGACTCATCTAGTACAGTACGAGATCCGTGGCAATGTAAAGATGTAAGCACACTAAATTAACAAACTCATTGCGGGCCCGCCCCCCGCAGTTCGGTAGCAGAGGTCAAATTGTAATTTAATTAATCCTACACTGGGTCTTTTTACATTTCTAGCCGCTCGTATGATAAATCAGATGGCTCGCCAGAGTTGCGAGAATTGTTATGTGCAACTTGCACTGTGGGAGTGCAAGTTTATTTTGTTTTTATTTAATTTTATGAAACCCGCGTGATGGACAAAGATAAAGACATAAAAGTTTATTTGCCCAAATATGGGCACATATAAAGATGTTACAGGATTATTAGTTCAAGCCATATTTTGCGTCTTACTTACAGATTAATTATTATTGCTAAATTATTACACACCAATTTACACACATGTAAGATATTTAAAACTAGCTTTTGTCCGCGTCTTCGTTCGCGCGAAATACTGACTTTGGGCAGCATTTTAATTTCCTAGGATACCTTTATTGCGAAAGGCAGTATTCCACGCGGACGAAGTCGCGGGCAAACGCTAGTGTAGCCTATATTGATCAGTGATGATGTAGCATTGAAATGGTGAAAGAATTTTTGAAATTGGTCCAATCGTTTTTGAGCCTATTCGTTACATACACACACACACACACTCAAATCTTTCCTCTTTATAATATTTGTATAGAAGTATAGATATAGATATAGAAGTATAGATAGATACAAAACCGTGATTCTGGTACCCAGCATTACACATATATCAAGACCCGGGGTTTGCATGGAAACCGATGGCTTACAGTATTGCACTCTATCTAAATCCTAGTCACTCTACATTTGAAAAGTGCGAGGCTAGTCACTCTATCATCACTCTGTGGTAGACGCACTACATTTAGGTACAAATTTTGTTACGACCCTTTTATGTGAACTAAACTGAGAAACTGCTTAATTTACGGAACAAATAAATCGATCAATTTCAATGAGTAACAGTAATTGGTTAGTATTTTATTACTCTACAAAGTAAAGAGTTTTCATACAAAATGAAAATATTGTTTTATTCTTTTTGGAACTTGCCCGTCGACATTGACCTTTGCTTGCTACAGGGGATCGAAAATATTTAATCAACTCGACCGCGTGCCTCACCGATATAGGTGAAGCGATAACAAATATGTTTTTATTAGGTATATAGAGTGAAAGCTGGTTAAGTGAGACTTGAACGGACCTGCAAATTTGTCTCACTTATAGAGGTATTCCATTTGCCCAGCGTCTCAGATATCTAAGTATAAATAAAATCTGTCTCATTTACAGAGGTTTCTATTAATAGAGGTCAGAATACAGTTTATTTCAGTTGTAGAGTATTAAATAAAATAAAATATGCACTTGAGTCTTTGTGATATTACGAAAGTAATGAACTGTACAGCTGTTACTTGTATGGGTGAAATGTAGCGGCAACTTTCACGAGGGTTTCCGTGTTTTGGAGGGCACATAAACAGTCGTTCCCTGTTGTAACCGTTCTGTAACAATCGTTAAGCCTTGTCGTAGGCCATAAAGGCACTTTATAAAATATAGTTTTAATGGGAAAAAAACATAACACAGAGTCTCTTCCAAAGCAACGCGATACCAAAAGAAGGTTACCCTCTCCCTCCCCCTCTCCTTCTCCTCCCCCTCTCGCTCCTGGAAACAAAAGTATATCGGCTTAATAGTATCTAAAATTTCAAAAGTATTTCCTCTCTGCGCTCTCCTCTCACCGGCAGTCCAACAGCTCCTTTACAATGCGTACAATTTGGTGTAACAAAAACATATTCATCGTTAATCAAAATTCAAATGTACTATCAAAACAGTAGCAGTATTCAGATATAAAACGGGTTAACTAAGCGTACTGACCCGAACCGGACTCGAACTGTAGACGATCCGTTCCCCGCAATGTAGATCGGGCAAATTGTAAATGAGGATTTCTGTTTTTGGATGTAGCTAAATAGATACATGATTTTAACTCAAGTATTGTAACTGCCACTTTTCTAAAGCTTCATAGTAACAGATAGTTAATACCACTGTTCTAAAGCTACGGAAGTAACAAACGGTTAACACAATCAAGCTCGTATACAGTTAGTTACAAATATTATTGAAATGGTTTTGAAGACTGAGATTTAACCTAAAATACATGCAACAAAAGTGTTAACTTCTCCCTAATTATCCCAATTTATTTGTACTTCTTTCCTCTTCGTTACAGCCCGAATCAGAGCTAAATTTAAAGACTACAAAATTGTATTCGAAATGGCTACGAAACATTCGTCGAACAGCCAATGTTTCAAAATATGCTACGCCAAAGTTCCGTTGTTCGTAGCCGTGTTGAATTGTTTAAAACTGAGCAGTTCATCATCATCCCATCGCATCACGTTATGCACTCGACAAGGACCACTTCGGGCCGAATTAAAAGGCGATTCGATATTCAAAAAGCCCGTCCGCCTCCGCTGACCGCTATCGCGGCGCGCCGGATCAAACGAGCCGATCCCTTTAAACCACCGCTTTGTGCGCTACCGAATAACACCCATACATTTTGTACAAACGGTACTCACTATACACGGCATAGGGTTACCACTCAGAATAAAAAAAAAATTAATGTTAATAATAATAATAAAGCACAAAAACTTAATTTTATTTAATTAATTAATCTCACCACCTATTCCATTGTGGAACTTAAACGTCACTGGTGAAATGTGGGGGTGTACTACACTCCTCTGCCTACCCCTTAGGGGATTATAGGCGTGATGTTACGTTACGTTATTTAATTAATTAATTATAATTAAATTTTTACCAGACTACGGGAGGCTGTGATATTGACTGGTACGTGTGTTTGAGATGAACATTATGAAATATGTTCAAATTACTTTTGATTTTGAATATTAGAATATAATGTGCTGTTAATTAGGGCACGCGACTATCCTCTGAACATTAGTATTTTCTTGGTTTATACTTTTCAAACCGTAATTGTTCAGTAGTCGAGTTTTAGTTTTGACCTTACTTTTTTAAGTCGTATGAATCATAATAACAAGAATTACGATACAGACAGATTATATTTACTGAATTTGTCTCTAAACGACAAATATCCCGTCACTTTGTCACAAAAGCACAGACAGACTGCAATTTTATTTATGAATAACGAATGCATCCTCATCTTAGAAAAATACGTCTCAATTAAGCCGTTTAATTAATATGGACAAGGAAGTTGACAACCCTATAAACAGTATTCATTACAAGATTTCAATTGATAATTAAGCTCGGTTTACAATGATACTTTCTACTTGTTGTGGATGAAAGAAATTCTTTACGGCCTGTAAAAAATGAGCGCGCTTTTGTGTTTTTAGTTGAATGTAAAATTTATGTCTGTTTGTGGACGCGACTGTACCGTCGTCCACAACGATTCGTACTGTAGATCCGTTTTTTTAATACCGGAAAAACCAATCGTTTTTGAACTGTTGTCAAAATATCCAATTATGTTATTATTATATCATTACGCCGCGTCCCTGACGGGTTAGGCGGAAAGTCCCGAGTGCCATCTGCTTCCAGACAGACCTGATTTCTGACTTCTCTGCCAGATTATTTTATCGTATTATCATTATTTATCGTTTTATCGTATTTTCATTATTTTATCGTAAGTGCCGAACATTTTTTTAATGTGCCTAACAAAATTTCATTAGAAACGATTCCGCGGCCAGCATGCTCCACTGTTGGATACAGATAGCTAAAACTGTGAAAAGGATTAAGAAATCTTGTAGATGATGGTAAAACGTGAAAATAATGTTCGGGACGTAGTTCCATCCAGCTGACGATCCAACGAACCGGTGACCATCCACGCGAAAACGTGTAATCACAATAAAAAAATGGATCAAAAAGAATTCCATTAAAAGATAAGGTTCGGCAATCCGCAAACGGCCGCAGCGGCGAGGCAGAGGCGCGATCGACAATACACCGATAGCAGACCCTGTAAGGATTATCCCACAAAGCGCCGAAACCTCCCAAGACGCAGTGCGAATAGGCTGGCTTGCTATGTACACACATCGATGGTACAAGTACGTTCAGTGTGCCCAGTGCGAGTTTACTTCTCCACTCGTACGCGAGAGCGTAAACTACGATATGTATGGAATTTAACCAGCGCCAACTAGTGTCAGTTATGGGAAACTAATTTTCGCGAGTGCGAATGTCAGTAGCACTTGTCAGTGGGTGACGTTGTCGCACGTGATTGGTTGTTTCGAGAGCTCACAGAGTACGAAATACAAAATTTGACATTCGATACGTCAATACCATAGCGACTCGCACTCGCTTCTCGCCGTGAATATATTTGTTCAACTCGCACTCAGCACACAGAAAGCCTTGTGCTTTGAAATTCAGCTACCAACTCTGAGCGCACCTCTAACTTGTTAGGTGCGTTTTATAACTTAACAATATAAATATCACTCGCTGTATCGGTTAAAGAAAGCATCGCGGGGAAAGCTTGCACACTTTAGAGTATGTTATAAAATATATAATGTTTCTGAGGTGTGTGAAGTCTGCCAATCGGCACGTGGCCAGCGTGGTTGACTGAGGCCTAAAATTTCTCACTGTGGTGGGAGATCCGTATACAGCAGTGAAGAAATAAAAAGATCGTAATAAACATATACGCTACTTTTGTAACATAAAACTGACGAAGTATTCAGTTCTTGTAGTTTGCTTCCGAAGTTCTGCAGGTGATCTAAGGTTACGGGTCTTACCTGTGACAGAATCGCTACCCCGTCTGTTTCTGCCTTTCGTTTAATCATGATAGCCTAATTAGAATTAAACGGCATTACAATTAAAAACCACTGATAAATATGCTCTAAAATATGTGCTGAACTGTGGTAAGCCATAAAAGAAGTTGAGAAACTTAGACTAATAGTTTAGGATTGAACTTTTCAGGTTTCTTGATGAACACATCATTTCTACATGAAGCATTATATACGCAACTGGCACACGTTTATCCTCGTGGACATATTAATATCGCGTGAACGATCAATTGCAATAATTGCAAATAGTAAAAGAAACTCTTAGTCCGCCAACACTCAGCTGCGCCAAATTCGCCGGGATTACACATACTTGTAACCGAACTAAATGGATTCGGATCCATCCGACGATATTATATTTTAAGCCAACACCATCATTGATTACATATTGTTCGTACCATCAAATACTTTAGTCACGCAAAACCAAGCCTTATTACTTTGCGTTTCAGTACACATATTGTCGGAGTTTCAATGAGCGCTTAAAGAATTTCATCGCGCCACTGGTCACTTAGAAAGTCGGCGCCGGCTTTTTTCCTTCCGAACCAAGTTTCGGCAACTTCCAATATGAGCTCTTAAGGAGGATTTAAAATTGCAATTGTTGCGTGTAATGGATATGCACTAGAGCATAAATAGGTGTTTGTTTGTTGCCGCCACCTCGAGGAGTTATTGTCACGAGTTTGTTGTTTGTTTCGCTGACCAGTGTGTGCCTCGGATTTATTTTCGGCAAGCTTTTGAAGGCGAGTTGTCGACTTTCGAGGCGGAATCAAGTTTGCCAAGACACTCGTGGTTTTCAGTTTGGCGAACTAACTTTGACGGTGCTTTGTCAACACGAATTCTATTTATTGCAAACGTTCAGAAATATTCATAACGCACAAGTCGACCACGTCCAGTAGGATACGGAAACAATCTTACAATGTTTCTTATTTTGAAGGCCACTGCTAGCCTCGGTTGCAATAATTTATAAAAACTATTTCTAGAACTTAAATAAAAAGTGTTAAGTCTTTTGTTTGACTACGAACTCGCTTGATATCCAGGTTACCTAGTTCTGAAAAATGGCTTGTAAATGTTTTTAACTAATTGGTAATCCATACAAATATAACAAAACTGAAAGGTTCTATAAATATTTCATATTTCCAATATAAAATAGGTTTTTAAATGAAAGCTAATGTGCATGAACAGCTCGATCTGTTTGATAATAAGTAATTAAAATGTGTCTGATGATTTATTCTCAGTGCATTCCCGAGAGAAGCTTTGGATGGACGGACTCGTGACAGCGGGAGTTGAACCCTGGACCCCAGCTCTGTCATTGAGTATATCGTACGGGCAGCATAAAAATCATATCCATGCTAAAATGTAAAGCAAGATAATATGTTGTAAGATAGTCAAGTGGTAAATATTGTAATGTGAAATATAAATGTTTATTTTTATATATAAATCTGTAGATAGAAAGGATGTGTATTTGTGCATACATCTTCGTTATATTTTATCATAGTTATTTCGTTTCTTACATGTTTTTGTTCGTTGTTTTAAATTTTCAGTAAAAATGTTGCTTAATACATATAAATAAAATATAGCAAATTTCGCCTTCAAATGTGTAAATATGTTGTGACCCTAGCATAAGTGTCGCTGACCACTTAATTTAATTTCATAATAATCATTGCGTTCGCACTTTTATTACCTTTAATCCTCTTCACTTTTTACCGTTGGATTCGAGTTTCCTCTTACAGTGGGAGAGGTAACGATTGTTAACTTACCTTACCCCTAATTCACCACCAGAGCCGATTTAACAAGCCTTAGAGAAAAATTTGCATAACTTTAGAATATACAATAGTTTGTCGTAATACTATTCGTTATTGCTATTTGCGTGATATTTCATTTAAAAGCGCACTAAATTTTAGAAAGTCATAGGCACGTGCAGGCTTTTGAACAACAAATCCTACTGCCTACTGCAATAAGCAAAAGCGGTCCGCTTGAAACCACTGGGCCATCAATGTTTCAAATTAAAATATGTTTTAATTTTTTTTGCTGCCAGTACTATACATGCGAACACATAGGAGACCGGGAGCCGTGACGCAGCGAGGGGTCTTGCTGTTTGTGAGATAATCTCGCTGCCTGCCACCACGAACCCGTCATCTACCACCGTCTCAGCATCCCGCGTGTACACATTTCGAATAGGCACGTTTATTCCATACTAGCTTTTGCCCGCGACTTCGTCCCGCCACCGCCGCAAAAAATGTAATTATTTACGACATCACATTAGAAACCTCGAAAATAATAGTATTTCTCTAATAATTAATGGATGTTATTATACATGTAAACATTCCTCTTGAATCACTGTATCTATTTAAAAAAAAACCGCATCAAAGTCCGTTGCGTAATTTTAAAGATCTAAGCATACATTGAGACATAGGAACAGACAACGGAAAGCGACTTTGTTTTATACTATGTACTGATATCTTTATACCTATTATAGTGGCCGTGGCGTAAATTTTTTGTATAGCATCACGCCAGGTCACTAACGGGGTGGTAGGCAGAAAACAACGAATGCACAATATCTCTGTCCTTACAAACCTGCCGTGCTTCGTCTACATTCATAAAATAAAATTAATATATAAAAAAATTGTTTTCCTTTGTATATATGTCCTTCGTAACATTCGCGTTCACGTTTTTATCAGACTCCTAAAGCGAAATATTAGTTTAATTATTCACATACAAGAAAATTAAAAGCTCACGGTTTTTAAACAACTTTGAACTTATAGGACATACCTTCTTATCGTATAAGTGATACATCTTAGAATATATACAAATAAAATATACAAATAAAATACATAAAGAACATATACAAATAAAATTAACAAAATTTATATTACTTATTTTACTGTAAACAAAAGCTCGTTTTGGCGACATAATAGTACAAATGTACGAAAATTTGTAATAGGATACTTTTGTAAGTCTTGAACTTAATTAATAATGTGTTTACGTTTTCTTCGGCTGTGTTGGATCATCTTTACTCTTGTCTTTTAGTTTCTTTTTTAAATCCTTCAATCTCGACCTCTCAGTCCTATAGAAGAATCCATCTTCGTTTGCGGCATCCAATCTTCCTAATCTGGCCGCAGGTCGCATTGGATCCTTCCCACCGGAGTCTTCGCTTTTCGAAAACCATTTCAGTAGATTTTTCAATCTAACCGTAGGTATGTCCTCCCAAAAGATACTCTCTTCGATCGCGGGAACCGTGTTGTCATCGTAATTTCTGAGTACGATTAAAAATTTTGAATTGAAAGAAAATAGCAATTTTGAATTACTGCTCTTTATGCTTTCAAGTTTTGTTTCTGCGCACAGTGATTTATTGTCGTCCTTCTCACGAGGCCCCGAGATTGGTTTGGAGTTTTTAAGCTTTTCGTTGCATAACGCACCTTTACGTTGTTCCGCCGATGGTGAATTCGATATGAACTTCGTTTGACTCAACACAAAATGTACAATTCTTCTTTTCATTATTTGCGCAAACGCCTGTATTTTAATTGCGGTAGTCTTTGGCAAATTATATCGTGAAAGTCAATAGATAATTTAATCATGTTATTTACAAAATTACTTTACATATTAGTGTGATTTCAATTTTGATTGCGGTTTATGTCGATTGTCGAACGTGAAAAGGTTTTGTGAAATTTTGACATACAGTTATTTAAATAACAGTACCATGTGTACAGATAATACTGTTTCCTAGACGCTAACTGACAATAACAAAATATTTTACTTTACTTTACATTCTACGAGTATCTGTCATGTAATAGTTCAATTTAATAAATAAATAAGGAAAAAATTGTTTTTCCACTTAATGAACTTAAAATATTACAAGATTATCATTTCTTTACCAAAACCGATTTTCGAAATCGCACACCTAGCGACAGCACTACCCACCCTGTGCATATCTCGTGCTTATAAAATGCCATACATACACGTCTATTATGAAGGTTCTATCTTAGGATGCATCTATAGTTATCAAGCAAAGTTGCTGCTAAAGCTAACCTATAATAATACAATAATAACAAGAAAATTAAAATCAAATCACGCTCATTGACTTACCGCAAACACATTTAATAATTCCAACTAAATAAATAGATTATAATTTATATTAAAACAATGCTCTGGGTTCATAAGACCTAACGGACTTTTGGAAAAATGCTCGTATACTCAAATATGCACATGAGTTACGAAGTTCATTATATTAACAAAAGTCTATAACTAATTTTACTTTGAGCAACATGGACGATGTTATTTAATTGCGACAAGTTATTATTTCGTATCTAGTCCGATCTTTTCAGGTTAGTATCGCCGATGCATTATGCCATTGGCCCCGGGATGCCACGCGTTTGTTGATCAATTGTATTCAGTCCTTTTTCTCCGTATTTTCAGCAATGGGCTTTTCTATTTTTTTCTTCAACTCCTCGATTTGTTGATGCGCCTTTTGGGTGAAATAACCTTCCTCCTTTATCGTCTCGGGATGGATGAATCCGGGCATTTTGATTTTCTCAATCTGCTCCTCCTTCTTGGGTCCCTTGTCGCCAGGTTTGTCGGCGAACGGTCGGGATTGGTGCACAGGTTTAAAGGACGGGTCCATTGGCACCAGCTTCCCTTTCGTCACGGCCCAGCATCGGTGAGTACTTAGAATATGAGTATACGGTTGCACTGTGGTCATCGGGCACATCTGCGTAAAAAATCTCACCATAGCTGGCGTGGTAGCCATTGTACAGTCACTTTTAGAATTAATGCCTTCTGCAACCCAGATATTCAAAAGTACAGCATGTAGAGATAATTCTAGACATACCGATTTACAAAGGAAACGTATATAAATACCGGAATATTCAAGACATTTCGAATTTTCTCAACTATTGACAGTTGTAGTTGACATGTTGATTGTGTGACGGTTAATATATTTTTTTATTAAAAGCAAATTAACAGCGAAACTTGATATACGTAGCAATATTTATAATTTTTGTAATGAAACTTTCTTTATGTCATATAACTTCATATAACGTCTTGTGCTTCTCGTTTATATCATAATGCAATAATATATAAATTGCACATATTTTGTGTTACCATTTACAACATTTTTAAAAACGTTCAAAGGGCAAACATTTTTAAAATAACTATTGAACGTAACATCACGCCTGTAAAATAACTATTAGAAAATAACTAATGGAAATAAAATAAAAATCCAACAGAATAGTATTTAATTAACTGAACTGAAACCACTATTCATAAAGACAAATAATTCTCACGGCTAATGTACTAAACAAACTTATCGTCACACTTCTGTCAGCCAATAACGTTAATTAACAGAAAATCCTGGATTACATTTTATCTTGATTTGTATAAGAAAATCGTATGAAAATAAAACAGTTACATAAATTATTTCAGCCCGATCATATCAATCAGAATAAATCTTACAATTTTATTGGTCAACATGACATTAGTAGCCAATCAAATATGCTTATGAGAAAAACAGACTACAGCATGTTTGAAATATTTCTGAATATACAACAGGATAAAATAATTGTTTTTAAAAAGAAATTTAAGTGCTCAAACCTTCCAAGTTAATCTACCGTCGTTAAATTAGACTGCATAATAAAATATATGTTTTGTAACAATACTGTAACACGTTACTTCTCTTCCTTCTGCGACATCTCACCTGGTTTATCTGATTTCAGTTTATTTTTAATCTTCTTCAGCTGTTCCTTTTGTTTGTTGAAGAAGTAGTGTTCTTCTTGAGCAGCGCCATATTCTCCGAGTCTTCCCCCCGCATCCCTTACCGAGCCGCCCCCTCCGCCGCCTTTCCCAGCACCAGAACCGGGCATTCCTGATGGACTGTCCGAATACATTTTCAGTTGATCACGGGGATTCCAATATTTGCTGTTCAAGAGACAACATATCGCTCTGTGAAAATAATTCTTTTCAGAAACACTCAGTAGAGTTTTCACATAAAATAATTTGCGCAACATCGCTATAGGATTTGTGATATTTAATTTTAATGTTTTGCCGTTTTCTTTCGGATCTAGTTTTACAATAGTTATGTCAATATTGATGTGTATAAAGTGATAGGATAATGTTTTTTTTCCCGCCGAATAAAAACTTAGCAGACGGAAAAGTTATAAGTGACAATTTACCTGCATGATCAATATTGTTAGTGCTAGCTTAATCTCCTTTTATGTTATCTTTGCTAGTCCACCTTGAAGATTTTTAATAAGCGAAATTTATGTTGCTAGAAACGAGTGTCACAGATTAGCTAGACTTCTCGAACATTAGCTCAGCCCAAATCGAATGCCGTCTCTTTCACCGTACAAGCTCAGTGCTAAATAACAAACAACGAAACATCTATTGACAATAACCAATTTGGACTATAATTAGCATTTATTTTCATTAATGAAACAAACGCATTCGCGCGAAACTCTCCAACGTGCCTAGTAATTAGCGTGACCGAATGTTCAGTCAGTGTTATATTTTTAATTGATTTTAGTGTTTCCTTTGCTAACTGCGTCAGTCCCGCTGCATTATGTGTATCCTCAATTAAGAGACTAATTATTTTTTATCAATTCCTTTTTATACTGGATGCGACATACTGGTACGCAGTATCTCCAGTGGCCTTATAAGCTTCGGACCAAAATGGAAACCTCGCTTAAGGTAAGCAGACTGATATAACTTTATAAACGTATTTTTCTAACGAACGAATACTATAATAAATTTATAAAGCATTAAATTTTTTGAAAATACTAATGCCTATGCCTATTCTTGGCTAAAATTCAAACTACAGCAAATTCTAATTAATTCTCTGCTCAAAATAAAACAAGTGTACCCATTAATAATAATCTTTGTACATAAAACGAGTAGTAGGTAGACTATATAATAGTGCTGCATTTTATTATAGTCGTTTTTCGTTTTAATTTAATTTAATTTTTACTACCTAATTTTCCTGTTTTCAGATTTCAATCTTCCTGCAATTTTTTTCATGGGCTGTTTGTCTAAAGTACGTAGGCTTAGAAAGCATTCAAACTGTTTTCAAAGTGTTTTTTTTTTATTTACGCATTAAAATAATCAAACAATTTCTTTTGCAGCTTCTTTCCACCCATTAATATCAACACTCCGGTTGGTTTTGGTTTCAATATAGGTTCACAAAAAATGTTCAGTGACAATTCAAAAAACTCCAGGCGCTTCGAACCGAGTGGTTCCGCTGGTGCCTTAAGCGAATGTTTTTGCTTTCCAAATCACTCCGAAAGAAAACTAGTTACAGAGCACATACAATTAAAAGGTCAAGATTTAGAAAGATTAGTTGTATACTTTTATAGAAGTAACGGATTACTTCAAGCATTTATACCGAATAAGCAGAAGCAAATAATGATACCAGATCTAAGTTTTGATGAAACCGATGGTGATATTTTGAAACCAATATACTTAGATCCAGTAGTCGACATTTTTGACAGCAATCCGAGTGTGGTAAAGAAACAGAATCAAATACCAGCTAATGAAGTTGATGAAACAGACACTGATACGTCAAATATAGAATCGAATAGTCTTTCAAATGTCGTGGATGTCCCTCCAGCTGATACAGAACAGGAAACAATACACTCTGAAACCGACAACCTATCAAGCGAGGAAGAAGAGATGTCACAGCCAGCAGGCAGCAGTAGCCAGATTGATGAAAACAATATGTCAATTGACGAAAACAATATGTCCCTTGACGAAAATAATATACCTCTTGATGAAAATAGTATGCCTCTTGATGAAAATAGTATGCCTCTTGATGAAAATAGTATGCCTCTTGATGAAAATAATGTGCCTCACGACGAAAATAATGTGTCCGTTGACGAGAATAATATGCCTTTTGACGAGAATAATGTGTCTCTTGGCGAAAATAATATGCTTCTTAATGACTACGACCTTGGTCCTGATGAGCAGAATGAATTTGTTGTTGCTACATCACGACCACTTAAAGAAAATCAACCAATAAATATTTCAACATCAAAAGACATAAAGAATTTACGTGTAACTGATGAATTATATAAAATCTTTTCATTATTACCACTGAAAGCAAGGTGGTACCTAAAATCTCTTTTTCCACAATTGCATCACTTAAATGAAGGAGATCAAAAGGATAGGCATCACATAACATTTGATGATTGGTTCAAACATGAAATGACGGGTATCGCATTAGAAAATTTACCCACGTCAACCGATACTAATTCACTGAAACGCCGAATTATAAAGGTTCTAGAAAGTAATGGAATGGAAGTGACCAGTGATGGCATGTTATTTGATCCACATAAAAACGCATTGAAAATTGCTAATATAAAATTGCGTCCAATTTTAATAGGAGAACCAATTCAAGTCCAAATCAAAGTAGATGATCAGGCCGGTTTCAAATACGTGACATCAACGGAAATGTCATATGTTCAGATTATTTTAGTCACACTTGTCAATCCGCCAACTATATTAGGTGTGGTTCCAGTCGGAAGGGTGTATCTGCCAAGGGGTGTGAATAGAGATCAACAACCAGTTTTAATAAGTCACGGAGACGAAAGTGAACCTCGCTCTGGAGTGACAGTAGCCAAAGTTGGCTGCAAAACTTGTAAATTACGGAACCAGCATAAACACCATATGCTATATTCTCCTTTGAAAGGAATGCCTTATTTTCAACTACCGCTTAGAAAAAAAATTAACGGCGTAGGTCCAATTTTGATGCGCAAGTTACCTAAGATCAGGCAGGACCTAGGCAGAAACTCGCACACACATAACATCCTCAGCAACGGTGTTGACAAAAACTATTTCAACAATATTATGCCTAAGATTCTGGGAGGTTTTGGTACAAAAAAAATATTAGGCGATGAAACGCGTCATATATTAAGTGAGAAGCCAATAATTATCCCTAGACCTATCCCTCAAAAATATCCGAACGATAATTTACCCGGCTTTAGAATCATAGGCGGAAACGCGGCAACCAGCAGTGGTACCCCTCTCGTTAGTAAAGGGAGATCCGGTTATGAAAGGTTTTGATTTTAAGTTGTTTACTTTTTTGTGATTTAAAAGTTTTCATCTCATATTTTAGTCAATGTAATTTTGACATATTTCATTAAAATGTATTAAAATAAACAACAGCGATATTACAATAAATTCATTGTTTTTTTCTTATGCTTTAGTACTTGTATTATTCATTATATTATATTACAATACAAAATAACGCAATATAATATTGGTAAATACCTTTTAAGGCACACATCACGAAGAAAAATTAAGTCACTATCACCTCAGACACAATTTAAAATAGTGAATCCATCGTTTCATCAGTTTTAGCGGTTGACTTATCCATTTTAATATTAGAATTACACAGGTACCAACTTTAATAAATTACTTAATTACCAAATTTAAAAAAATATGTTATGGCTCTTATTAACACGTAATAATAAATTATCGGGAGGGATCAAATGTAATCAGTAAAGCCTCGGGTAACTAATATCCATTTAAGATAATTTTCCAGATAACTTTCAGTTCCAGCTGGGCAAAATTCAGATGAGCCCTTACGCACATATACCTATCTCGCTCATATCAAAATACGCCCATGTTTTAGAAATATATAACAATTTACGTAATCTACGTTCTTTATTATGAATTACTACATCTAAAATGATTCAAGTAGTTTTCTCTGGCCTTTATAGATGGCGCTTGTTACGATTTATCTGATTTTTAAACGGAAATAATGGTCCAAAAGCATTGAGTAGCAATCTATTTCTTTATTATTACATATATAAAAAAGGTTAACATAACGCAGCGTTTATAACTCAAACCATGTTTAATAATATGAAAACAATATTACGCCATAATAATATATATCAATTGGTTACAGCGCACTCTATGAACTATATGTGCATACTATTAGTCGCTCCGCTTTTAGCTATTAATAGTTACATATTATATGTTAGATGGCGCTGATAACATAAAACTTAATATTAGATCGTAATTACACTTTGAATGAAAACAATGAAATTTTAAGAACAGGTTATATTTCATATACTACGAATTTACACGTATTTGTTAAAATATTAATTCTTTACCATTCAGTGAACGGACTTAAACAGTTTAAATTGGAGGCATTCTATGGTTCAAGCACTCTAAAAAAATCAAGTCAAGCGAGTTTACTTCAGTCAGTCACAGTCAGTGACCGAAACGAATCGTGAGGACTGTTACTGCTCAGCACTAAAAATATCATTAACGAAACTGTCTGTTTAAAAAACGATTCAGCGGTCGAGTTTTCTGTGACAACAAGCATGAAACGGTATTGAAATAAGAAGTAACCAAAGGCGCTTAAGTTAACTGGCACATCTATTTTAAAATTATGCGGTTTCGCCAACGTTTTATAAAATAAAGTTTATTTCTCTGTGAATTCGCGGTATTCTCGACCTGTGTCTATTGTTTGTGAATGGATACCCAATCGATGTTGTAGTTATGGAAGGATGTTGTTAACATTTATTGACCAAATATAAGTGACTGTATCTTTTTGAACTTGAATGGGATTTCATTTCTGGTGAGTTTTAATAAATTATTGATTCATATATTAAAACATTCGATATTGTCTTTTATGTTCTGAGCATGTTTGCCATCATCGACTAGAGATAGTAGGTACCTACCTACCTACTTATTTTTTGTGTTATTTTTATAACTACGTAGGTACCTAAATTGCCATTTAAGCTCGAGTGTAAACATTTACACGTTATACGCATTTATCTAAAAATGTTATTATCTATACAATGCTTTATGTTTATTTTTAATTAAATAAAATACCAATAACAGCAAATTTTTTATTCTACGAAATGTACGTAATTAATAAATTAGATACTAGGCATCTATTACCTGTCTTATCGCTTATATGAATTACAATTTCCTACATGATTGTTAGTTAAAAACAAGATATCTTCCTTCCGCGATAATACTCTGCAAATATTTTATAATTAATTCAGTTAAAAAAATCTCTTATCTGAATTTTCATACGCTTCTGTAGCTACTACCAACACAGTGGTAGAGAATAAAGAAACGCATCGTAGATTTCAAATCTCAAAGCATTTCGATCTTAAGCAGCCTTTTTTATGATTAAAATTTAACCGTAAAGTAAATTACCGAAGAACGGTTGAAAATGACATCCAAATATGAGATTGGTTGGGACAAAAGCAGAGTATGCGTCTGTTTCTCCACAATTGTGTATAAAGACATGATAACGGTCAAAATCACAAGACAATTTGGAGTCTAAAATAATTCGGGTTACTTAACACTACGACTGTTTCTAAAGCTGGAACAGACCTTGTTCGTATGCCGTTATACATAGTATTTAAAATTAAATGTTTTATGTAGCCTGTGAAGACGAGATGTCTTCGAATATTATTTACGATTGAATCGTATTACACAATAATCGCGCCCACAAAACGAAGACCACTTGTAATCCATCGACATGGCATTGCTGCGTCGTACCCTTGCAAAACGTGTACATGATACGCTTTTATTTTGCAACTTTAAGCCTTAGAGGGGTGTCCTCAAAATGCTCAACGGAATTTTGTAGACAATTTACTGAACTGCGTGCCTAATGGCACATCTTATGGCATTTTTTTTACATCTTGTGTTACATTATTGTCGTTTTAGTAAGGATCCTTATTTTTTTCCTGTAATTAATATAGCCTATGTTGATCAGTGATAATGTAGCATTCAAATGGTGAAAGTATTTCTGAAATCGGTCCAGTAGTTTTTGAGTTTATCGTCGTATAGTTGGCGCACATTTACCTTACTAAATACATGACTTAATAAATAATGGAGACCTAAGCGACAGCATGTCGGCGGTGCGAGCCCGTAACCCCGGGGCGGGTCTGACAGCACCGCGCCCACGGGAGCCATGCTCGCTCGCTGCGGCAACACCTCCGCGACGGCTCGTGGCGACGTCTCCTTGGATTGTCGCGGAATAACATCTCAATTCGCTGTCCTGGATTTCTTCTAGCCTCGTGTACTCTCATCCATGTCATCGCGCAAGGAAAAATACGAACACGCCTTTATTAATAAGCCGACATCGCAACGATCGATGACATCTCGGCTATTCATTTTAATAAACGTTCAAATACATCGGGAAAAAACCCGATTACGGAAATAAAGATTAATGCAGATTAAATGACGGCGTCATAAAGCATCTCACTGTGCCGATATTAACGTAAGGTTACTTTAAATATTTAAGTGCAACGATACTCACGAGCCCCGAGCTCCCGTCGTAACGACTGCTCGTGGTAGCGTATCGAACGTACGCGGGAATTATTTATGAGGGATTTATGGGTCCGCAACCATAAAATGTATCCAATTTGTACAGTCTCCGTAATTGACCGAGATCGTTACCTTAACGGGTCTTTAATTGGACGCGCGTTTCGTTCGAAATACTCAATTAAATCATCCGAGCGCAATAAAAGAAAAATATGGCGCGTATCATAAAACATTATAGCGACTGTACGCTCTCGGGCGAGGGCACTCGCTACGTCTCACTCGAGCCGCGTGAGCTCGGAGTGACCGTGTACACTCTCGCGCTCGGTCTTCCTCGTCATGTCTCGCAGAGATTGTACGGCCGCTATACGGCGTGTACGGCCGTATGCGAATGGCCGTCGAGCGCACTGGAAATTAAATAAATGGCGCTGAACTTACTTCGTGTTGAGCTAGCGGGCGGCTAGCGAGCACCGGCCTCGCTCGGAGCGTCAGGTGTCCGTCTCCGCGCCGTTACGAAGGATCGTCGCCGTCGCCGTGGGCGGCCGGCCTCCGCCCCGATCGGTAAATTCATAGTAGTAAAAGATTCGTCAGAAAGTTTGCGAAAGCAATCATAAAAAAATGTAATGTTTGAAAATAAAATCGTAATATATAAAATTATGGTCTGCGTGTGTTTGTAATCATTCTAATCCTTCACGACTTGACCGATTGTAATGAAATTTTATCGAAGCGTGTACTTTGAGGCCACCGGTATGATCGTTAGCTAAATCGGGGGGTCGTTATTGAGATGCAGATCGTGGCCTTCTCCACATACATACATACATTATATATGCACGCTTATCACATAGACACGCCCATACGCATACTACGCGGACGTATTACTTTAAACCACGAGCGTTGCGTAGCCTCCGGCCGCCGGTCGCCCGCATGGCCACAGCGCACGGAGCTCGCTGCTGCACGTTATCCCGCAGCGCCCGCGCGCCCTCGCCCGTCAGGTCCAGGAGTCCAGCTCTCGTCTGTGATATTTGTGTCGCTCACTTACGCTCTCGCGCTCTCGAAGTTCGCATATTTAGTTTTGTGTCGCTTTAACGCATACTTTCGATTTTTTCTTGCCTTTCTATCTACGTTACTGTGTTGTGTAGTGTTCCCTGTGTAGTTTAGTGTAGTGTAGTGCGTGTCATAAACTCTCGTGAATGTTATTCGTGTTTTGAAGTGAAACTTCTTTGCGCGCATGATGGTAAAATTCTTAGGGATGAAACGACATGAAAGTGTGAAATGTTTTTATCCAAATAGAGAGGGAGAGAGCGATTGAGAGAGAGTGAGATAGGAAAGATACTCGTTTGAAGTTTAGGGAATTTTAATATCTACGAATGACATGTGGCATTCTATTTTGCCACTAGTTATTTGAGAATTCAATATACTATTTATCACTTTTCATAAAATATAATATAATAATATAATATAACCTATACTAATATTATAAAGAGGAAAGATTTATGATTTGCGTGTGTGTGTGCGTATGTATGTAACGAATAGGCTCAAAAACTACTGGATCGACTTCAAACATTCTTTCACCATTTGAATGCTACATTATCACTGATCAACATAGGCTATATTCATTACAGGAAAAATAAGGATCTTTACTAAAATTGCCATAAAATGTCTTTCATCGCATGCGTTGCGAAAACTATTGATGATAGAACAAATAAAAGGTTCTACAATATATAAGAATATATCAATATCTACAAAAAATGTCCCGATGGCATATGTCGAACTATTGTAGTTATGTCACTATAAGTACTTTTTAACATTATAAAAGTTGATAGAAATTCCGATCAAAATCAAACCAATTTATCCATACCTTTGCATTGATCCTTATCCAAATAAATCACTTCCTGAGCAATACTGTTTCAATACCTGTGAATTGCTATTTAGTTTGTTCAAATCGGACATTCCGTTCAAAAGATATTACGAATTAAAAACGTTAAAGTATTAAAAAATTAACGCCACCGCGTCGCGCCGCCGCTAGTATAGCACGGAGGAGTCGACACCGAACATCTAACCAGACATGGTGTTACGGGAATTTTACATAAATGAGATTAAGTTATTATACCATTATTTTAATTGAACCATGGAACGCGTGGTCCGGTCTGCTATAATCTATATGGCATGAAAAGAAATCTGACTTCCTGTTTCAAAATGTGTCGAAAGCACTTTAAGTTTCGATTTGTGTTTCCAAGTGGACGGTCGTGTTATACATCGTGCCTACAGAACGATTCCATAAAAACCCTTACTTTGAATAAATGACGAGAATTAGGAATGATTTATTATGTGGAGGACAGGAGACACATAGCGAGTGGCATTATTTGCGGAAAGACCCCGACTCTCGTGACGGATGGGCGCCATAAAATCTCTCCTTCCGCCATTATGGAGAGCTGCGGTTATACCTCGGCGAACTTCTCCAGCCCCGCAGCGTCGAGACCGAGGAGGACAATGTCTGTTGTAATCTGTCGTACCGCTGTACCGGTTCTTATACACCAGCTTTGCTGAGTGTAAGTAAAAAATGTTTTTACTTACGTAAATAATCACATTTAATTGTATAAATCCCAAGTACCACCACAAGTTCCTAAAAAATCCTTCTATCGCTTTTATTGTCCTGTAGCTCGATACCGATAATAAGCAATCGCCATACTTAAGTTTTAAATTAAAGTCGATTCGACTTAAATATAAAATAATTTAAAATTTGAGAAATTAACATTACATGCTTTATTTTTGTTGCATATTTTCGAAAACGAACTGCAGGCTGCATCGGTCAACTTATTGATGCAATATTCAAGATTCCCTGTAATTATTTTTAACAATACATACCTAAGTTATGACTACTTTCGAGTTTCGCGTTTCTGCCCAGTGTGAGATCTCATTAAACTTAAACATGAAGTCGTTTATAACTACACATAATCTGTAAAATGTCTTCGAATAAAGAAAATATCTGATTTTCTTTTCAAATAACATAAATGCTACTAATCTGTCACTAATGCTGAAGTGGCACAATACGTCACAAATGTTCATTTTTGCTGACGTGACGTCAAGGATAACAATATTGGTGCCCACACTTCCCTACATTATTGCAAGTATGATGAGACAATTTGGTAGTATAGCGGTGCACGCGCGCGGGCGCCGGGCGGCGCGGGGAGGGTCCGCGGCCGCCGGCGTGCGGCGCTGTACTGTAACAATGTTTTCCCTGAACTTTTGATTTATTCGCGCGCGGCGACAGCTAAATTGCATTCTTGTACGCTCGCAGCTTGTAATGTTTAATTTAAAGCACTTTCTGGGAATTCGGTGCGAAGAAACAATGATTTATATGAGGCTGCGCGGAGAGGCGAGGAGCTCCGTGGCGCCGGCGCGACCGTAGCGGTAGTATCTGGAGAATATCACGCGTTCTCTCGTCGAGCTGATTATTTAAAAGAGCGTCGAGTGCGACGTGGCGCTCGTCGGCCTCAACGCGGTGCGCACGCGTTTGTTTACGTGAATTTTAATTAAATTAATTCGTTTCTATTTCAATCCTTAAAATGCATACACCGTTAATGGTTAAATGGGGATCGATCTAAAAAAATTCGTAAAATAAAGACTACACATAGAGCACTGACCTATTCATATAAGTGTGGTGCGCACATATTGGTGTAAGTGAACGCTTTTTGCTAGTCGTATCATAACCTGACGTGGTCCGAGCGGCCGGCGCTCGCTGCAGCAGATCGATGAGGTACAGTTTAATATCCGAATAGTCTGTCATAACTTTATGTATCGCTCTGTTAGCTTCTGACAACGCTTAATAACATCAAAATAAATGGGCCTTAGGTAATATTTATCGAGCTCGTCTCGGCATAAGCGTGCTTTTAAAATATTTATTTATGTATTTATCACGCGCTATAGCGGTAAAGGAAGACATCGCGAAGAGTTTTTGTTATGTTTGAAATAGACTATCTTTTGACCAACATCTAGTTTTTATTTTTCTTCTAGTTTTCCATGATGTTCTCTGTGATGTGTGAAGTGTGCACTCTGCACTCGCCCGGAGGTCTCGAACCTTTTCAGTATGAGAGGAGGCCCGGTCCCGCAATAGAACTGCTAAAGAGTGGAAAAAATTTATTGCCATAAACTAGGGGCTTACAAAGGGAGCCTCGTATTCCGGTCGACCGGGTGACGACGCTATACCGACGTGTTCGAAGGCAGCTCGTGAACTTACCGTGATCGATTTAAAAAAAATATCCCGAGCACTACCGTAACAACTAGTGATGTGTAGAATCAATTGAATAGAAATTAGGATATCGTCGTTACGCTGCACGTAATACGATTTGGCTGCAGCTCTGTCCGCGTCCCACCGCCAGGCACGGCTCTCGCCGTCGCGCGGGGCCGCACACGCCACCAACACACCGCGCCGCCGCCGACCTCGGGAGCGACCAGCCTGTCGGAGCTGCGAGCGTTTCGGAGGACCGAACGGACCGTAATGTTCGACATTTTGGTAGATTCAAACGAACCGCTCTTAATGGAGCGATGTTTGTGCGTGCTGCAGTCTGGCAGACCGCATTGCAGTCGCGATATTTCATTAATGAACCCGTTCCGAAAAGTATTCATAATTGATTGCTATCGTCGAGGTGAACGCGGCGCCGCGTGCGGAACGGAAACGCACAGATGGAGTTACATCTTTTTGATTTCATTTACTTTTGAAACTACCTAATTCGAAAATTCTTTATACAATTTTAGGTACAACGAATAATGAATTTGAAAAGAGTCCCGTAACACGTATTTATGTTTTTTTAATTTCTACTTACACCGACGTATTCTGGCTGCATTTTTTGAGTATAAAAATGTACGGGATATGAAACTATGAATGTTTTACTGTGAAACAATTTCGTTAGTTTCTCTAGAACTTTCGAAAATTGTTTGTACCGTGATATTATCCGTAAAAACGATGTAAAGTGTATTTTAGACTAAAGTATTTAATCCATATATATAAAAGCGAAAGGACACTCACTCATCACGAAATCTCAGAAATTACAAGTGCTAGGAGTTTCAAATTTTGCATGCGGGTTCTTTTAAGGAC
>DWDX01000601.1:0-24678 GCA_018245675.1 Agara michaeli
TAGTGATAGTAGATTATATATATATATATATATGTATATATACATGTATAAATAAAATGCATAAATGCAGTACTATAGTTATCATAGATAGTATATTTATATAAGATAGTTATAGTACATTCAATTGAAAGGTATTACGTGTTTGTTTTGTTGTGTTGTGTTTTTAATTTTAATAGTCTACTCACGTAGATCTCTCTCTATGTGTTTACGATTTATTTTCTACGGCATAAGTTAACATTTTGTATCTGGACATAATCCTGATAATAAAAATAATGGATGAAAAAAGACGTAAGAAACAAAAAGATTCCGAGAAGAAGAAAAGGCACCGAAGTGTGAGTATAATTTTTGCAGCATGTAAAGCAAAGAATATTTGAGAATAATTCAATAATTCCTTTCCATAGCCTTCTAATTCTAGCAGATCCGAATCAGACGAATGGGTAGAAAAAAAGGTGGAAAAAAGTTCAAAAGCTTCATCAAATCATGATGATTGGATGTCAATGGGTGGTGCATTGAGAACATTCACTAAAGACGATATAAAACCTAAACGAGAAGAAAAGGATAAGAAACAAATAGATTCATACAACCCTGCAACTAGCAGCAGAGAGCTCAATCCTTTCTGGAAAAATGGTGGAACTGGTGTGCCGGAAACATCAGATCAATACAGAAAATCAAATAAATTCATAAAACCCAAATATGATGATGATCGTTATTATTCAAAATCTACTTCAAATTCAAATGTCTCAAAAAGTAAAAGATCAAGTACAAATTTACAACAGCAACAAAATGATACAATTGCCAGTACATGCAGTAAATCTTATAATTGGAGAACAAATTATCCCTCTTTGGATCAAACAGAATTTTCAAAGGAAAAGGAAGAAAAAACTAAAGTGAAACCACCTAAAGAAAATGATATAACAAACCTGTATTTAAGTGATGAAAAAATGAATAAATTAGCTGCAAAGATTGTTAAGGCAGAGATAATGGGTGACACTAATTTAGTGAAGGAATTAAAGGAAAAATTGGAAGCAGCCAAAGAATTTAGGAAAGAGAACCCTGATTTCAAAAATACACAGAATACTGAAAAAAGAGAAGCAGTATTATTAATCAAAACTACACCATCTGGTAGCAGTAAACCTGTTACGGATTACAATGATAAAATTAGTAGGAGAGGAAATGTTAAAACTCATAATTCTAGCGGAAGATTAATCTATTTTGCCAATGATGATAAATATGATTTAGCAAGGATGGTAAGTAAATTTTTAAAGGGTTAATATTTTCAATAAATAAACTTCAAAATTATGAGTATATAACTAAACAGTAATGGGGATGTACCTGTCATCTATTCTTACAAACCGAGGCCCAACTACCTAATATTTGGGTTGACCTTTTTTATAAATACAGATAGGACGTTATCAAAGAAAAGTAATTCCTGGCCAGCCCAGCCAGCCCTCAACACAACTAAATATACATAAGACATCTTGTCAGTCATTTTTAAAGGGATATTATCAATCAGGTGATTGAATAATTAAGTGGCAATTGATTATGTGTGATACTGTAATATTAGTTTTAGTGATGGCTAATATACTAAAAAAATAAAATAAAATGGGCTGCCAAAACTTGAAGAGAAAATTGTTTACACAAGAATTATAATGGTGCTCCTTCTGAAGAACTAGTAATAGAGTTACTATTTTTAAATCACTGTCCTTAACATTTTTAATTGCTCACAATAATTCAACCATTTAGTATATCAGTAATCCATATTTAATTTTTTTCATACCTTTAATTTCAATGTATTGTACTCATTTGAGTATTATTCTTTTCTTAAACAATCGAGTACAGTGAATACTTTGTAACATGTGTCTGTCACGTTATGCTACATGGTTGTCCATAATTTAATGGTCTAATTTATTAGGGAGCCTATTTAATTGACAATCCTAGGGAAATTAAACTGTTAGCTCTATCTGTTGAGAGGAAGCATATCAGAAAAAAAAAGATTAGTTTAGAAACTCCAAGAGATTCCTTTAGTGCACTTAATAAATGGGTGTCTCTTGAGATTCTTTTTATTGTACCAAATGTTTGCACTGCATGTCTTCTTTTCATAATCATTACGTACATAATATTTTTATTGACAGTTTGAAGAAGAAAAATATGATACAAACGTTAAAAATGATATGCAGCTGGTTGCTGCTGCCAGCAGATGCAATGATTCAGACTATCTTGAAGATTTGTTTGAAGAGAGAATATCACAAAACAGACGAGCCATTCTAGAGAAAAAAAATGAAGATAAACATGTCATCAAACAAGCTTTGAAGTTAGAACAGTTTCAAGAAAACTGTAAATATTGCATTGATTCTAAGTTTATGTTGAAGCATCTGATGATAAGCTGCGGCAAAAATGTGTACCTATCTTTACCCTCAAAAAGGTCGTTAGTTGAAGGACATTGTATATTAACCACAATACACCATCATCCATGTGTTACTTCTGTTGATGAAGATGTTTGGGAGGAAATATTGGTAAGTATTTTTATAACAATTTACATATCGTCATGCCAGGTCCCTTACGGGGTAGGCAGAAAGCACCCAAGTGCTAAATATCTGAAAAATAACAATTACAACAATTATAACAATTTACTGTCTGTTTATTTTGAAATTGTAAAGTGCTTGAATTTTATCACATTAATTTTGTATAAATCATTTTCATAACAGCTTTCTGTAAGATTTTAAATGTGTATTGGTTTTACTTTACAGGATTACCGTAAAATGATCACTCAGTTTTTTGATAACCAAAATAAAGATGTTATATTTTTTGAAACAGCCATTAAGCTGGCTAGATTTCCACACTTGACTATAAACTGCGTACCTTTACCTAGAGATGTTGGAGATATGGCATCGATATATTTCAAAAAAGCGCTCCTGGAATGTGAGACAGAGTGGTCAATGAATAAGAAAATTATAGAATTAAAAGGTAAAAATGTAAGGAAAGGTGTACCAAAAGGGTTGCCATATTTCTGGGTTGATTTTGGCATGAATCCAGGATTTGCACACGTAATTGAAGACCAACAAGAGTTTCCGTATACATTTGCCCAGGTAATATAATTACTATAGCATGTTTATGCCAATGTTTCAAGTGGGTATATTGTGAATTCGTTTTTCTCATCGGTGAAGCACTGATAACCATTTTATGTTTCAGCAAATAATCGGTGGCATGTTGGATTTAGATCATCGCTTGTGGAAAAAACCTCAGAATGAGATTGGAGAAGTACAAAGAAAGAAAGTTGTTAACTTTTTAAAAGAGTGGAAACCTTTTGAAACCATTTTCAAGAGTGACATTAAAAGATGATAACAACTGATTATTATACATACACATACACATCTGCATTTGAAATGTTTTTTGTTTACTTGATATCTCCCTTTATATACATTTTAACACATCCAATTATGTACGAAGCTATAGTACATTGATATTATTCATGTTGGTAAGCAATATGACCACTTGAATTCTGGCAATGTAGAATAGAGAATTTATGAATCATATACTTTATGCCAGGATTCATCTTATTAAATTAGTATTAATAGTAAGCTTTTAAAAGTCTTTTTTTACTTTGTAAATATTAATATGGACTTCAGAGTGAAATTAAATCAAAATTGTCAATTTAGCATCAGATACTATGCAATACATTGATTCATTTTTATTCCATATGGTTTTTTTCAACTCTCACTCTTATCCTATTCTTCCATAGATACTTTTCCTGTTCGGTGAGCACACATTTCAGTTTGGTGATGAAACAAACTTCAAAACAATTTAAATCATTACTGTAGATCATGATACAATATACACATTGTTTAATGATTAAAAATAACACTATAAACATATATATGATTTTTTTAAGAAGAATGTTGATCTTCCTTCATTATTTCATCTATCAATCTCTGTCTCTCTGCTGCCTGACGCATTTTCGTCAACACAAGTGATTCATAATCTCTATCAGATATTAATGTGGGTCCCGAGATACTTTTTTTTGTTGTGTATACAGGCCTTTTATTCATCCATTTTAATTCCAGAGGGTTGCTTGGTAGACCTGGAAGAGACAATGTATATTAGAGATTATGTAGAAAATGTCAATTGTTATTGTAAAAAGTTTATTTTACACCAATAGCTGGTGTTACAAAATGTAATTATGTATTTTTATTAATAAATAAAAAAATATCTTACCTTTTTCAATTTCGACTGCCATGTCAGATGCTTCTTTTGTAGCAAATTCAACTAATGCAGTGCCCTTTTTTGATGACATAACTAATGCCACTATTTCTCCATACTTTTTTAAAAATTTCCTTAATAAATCTTCACTATATCCGCCATTATTTTCATCACTTTTTTCAACTTTCCATTTAATTTTAATTCTATTTAGGCTAGACTCCCAAACTGGTTCATTGAGCCGGGTCATTGTTTGCTGAAGCTCTTCTTTAAGACGTTTTTGCTCTTCTTGTAAAAGACGACTGCCTTCCTTCCGCAATCTTTCTATTTCAGCGGCTAGCTTTTGTTCAGCTGTAAGATTGTCAGTCTTTCCTGATAAAGCCTCTTTTTCTCTCCTTTCGAGAGCTTCTTTAAGCTTGCGCCGTTTACTATCCAATTCTTGATCGCGCAATTTGGCTGCTATTTTTCCTTTAAGAACACTGTCATAAGCAGCACGTGCCGAGGCATCTGTCAATATTTCTAAGGCTTGAGACAATTCATGAAAAGCTTCGGCAGCTTTTGGATCATCAGGATTTTTGTCAGGGTGACAGAGCAGAGCTTTCTTTCGGTATGCTTTTTTGATCTGAAAAAGAAAAGAAAATTCTATTTTAGCCTACTTCACTGCATCTGTTAGCATCATCAGCGTATTGAGTCTATACAGAGCCATTTCCTGACACCACTCAAAGACTGTCAAGTTTAAGGTTGGGCCCTCTGACCAAGAGCTAGCTAGCCACATGAAAAAGAGTGATGCTTACTTTAAATAAACAATAATTGAGCAATAACTAACAAACTGGATGCTGAGTTTTTGTACCTATATGTAGATCATCTTTGCAAACATGCAAAAGTAGTCCTGTATAATTATATCATTAACTAAAACATCTTTATAATCTTGTACTAAAGGGGTTGCAAAGCTTTTTACTTTATTTTTTTGGCTTGTGGATCATAACATAAAAAATGGTTAGGAAACTACGATCAACAATGCTTCAAAATAATTACTAACAGGAGGATTGTTTGCCCAGCTACATAAAACCAATATCATTAAAATGGATACATCCGTTTAGGAAGAGAAAAATTATATCACATGCAGGTCATTATTTCGCAGACTAATCATATGGACGTCTATGATTTTAAAAAATACAATGGGTACGCTACCTCAGATTCAGAAGCAGTGATTTGCAGGTCCAAAATGGCATAAAGGTCGAGGTCTTCTACTTTCTTCTTAGCCATTTTTAGCAAACTATTTGAACTTCTTTTTACTAATTAATCTATAATTATCAGAATAAGAAATTGCAATAAGACTATGTTTACTCATAAATCTCATAATATATATTATGACAACATGCATGTGTCAGTTATCAGTATGACATTTAATGTATTTGATTTATAGTCTGTCTTAGTATTACAGATTGTAATTTATCAGATTCTGATGTAAAATTAAACAAAATTAATGTCAATTATCTGATGATCAATATTTATTAAAATTGATTTCTCCATGATTCAGATTATTTGAATCGTAATAGTTTAATGGTAGAATTTGGTTGAGCATAAATTTTAGATCTGAATCAATTCAGCCGCATGAAGTGTTTTTTTCATCCTATCCCCAATATTTAAAAAATATATTGTCTTTGAAATGACTGAAGGATGTCACTTAACTGACTGAAAAGTCCGACAATCATTAAATTTGGTCGATGTTCGGCATGTCTTAGTTCTAAAATAAATTATTGGTTATTTCAGTAATTTGTGACAAATACACTATTCTGCAAAAAATATAACATAACATGCTTTTCCGAAATATAGGTGAGACTTTACAACTTACAATTGGAATTGTTGATAAGTCCTTTTATGTTTTAATATTACATTTACTTACAAGTGCTGTTATTTAACTTTACAGGACGCTGTCCAGTAAGAAAAGCCCTTACAAATATTAAGCACTTGTCCACTGCTGCAGAACCTAATTCGTCTGAGAAATTGAATGAAGGTAGTTTTACACTATAATTAGATAATGAGAAAATGTATGTACATGATACTCAGGCGAAATACACAGTTATAAGTTTGGGGTATCGAAATTGTTTTTATGTGTTGCAAACAGTGCAAACAGTAACAACAATAATAATGTCTCCATGAATATCTTTACATATATATAAACCACGTGTCATGATGTCTGTTTGCGCTAATCTCTGAAACCACTGAATCGATTTCAATGAAATTTTGTAGATATGTATTGCTTGGTTCAACTTAAAAGAGAGGATAATTTTTATCTCGATTAAAGATCAAATTTTTTTTATTACAAAGCCAAATTTTTATAGGACAACGTTTAGTCGAACAAACATTATGTTGACGGGATTTTTACGTATATGAGATTAAGTTATTATACCATTTTAATTGAACCATGGCCACGTGTGGTCTGGTCTGCTAGTCTTTAATAACATAGTTACCATTTTCATTCCAGAAACTGTTGTAGTGAGGAAGGCGCCTCTTGAACATCCAGATTATTTCCAAGTGCATAACCTATTTACAGTAAAGAACCTCTTTGATGCTAGAGTTCATTATGGTCACAAGGAGGGCTCCTTGCACGAGAATATGATACCTTACTTGTATGGTTCCAGACAAGGCCATCTGATATTTAACTTAGATGTTACAGCCGAACATCTTCGCAGAGCCTTAAACTTTACAGCTCATATTGCATACAGGGGTGGTATTATATGTTTTTTTAATAGAAATGCTCTCAATGCACAACTGGTTGAAAAAACAGCCCAAGAATGCGGTGAATATGCTCATACAAGATTTTGGCGAGGTGGTATTTTTACAAATGCTAATCATCAATTTGGCGCTGTCACAAGGTTACCAGATTTATGTATCTTTTTGAACACTCAAAACAATATTCTCTCTCAGCACACTGCAATTAGAGATAGTGCTAAGATGCTGATACCTACAATCGGAATTGTTGACACTAATTGCAATCCTAATTTGATCACATATCCCGTCCCTGGAAATGATGATACACCCGTGGCTATAGAGCTTTACTGTAAACTTTTTAAATCGGCGATACTTAGGGGTAAGGAGGTAAGAATGAAATTTATACAAGAAAATGAATAAAAACAGTTTTAATTAAACAGAACTAATTGTATTGATATAGTTTAAGATGCTTAGTAATAGTTTTATATCAATAGAATATACAGAAACCAAATTTATTTTATTTTGTTTCCCCCATTTAATAACAAAAACAATAGACAAAAATTATATTTTTTTGATAACACTCAAAAATCAATAAACAAAATAACTTGTACAATCTTATTATCACATTTTTTTTATTATCATAAACATAGTTGATCGAGTATACAATTATGCTAAGATATAGTGTAAACATTAAATGGTAACATAAATGATCTTCGTGTTTGTGCAGCACATGATCTAATATTTAAGCCAATATAATATTCCATATAGTAAAAATAAAGAAGTATACTCGAAAGACTCCTAAAATTTCTGATGAAATAAATAGTGTGGTTAGATGGTGGACTACTTTTTTGATTAACAGTCATATTATGAAAATAAATATTTATATAAGAAATTGAGGTTCAGTTCTCATAGAATTATTGCTGGTTTTTATGAATATTTATAACATAACAGGTATGAAACCACAATATCTGTGTTATCAATAATGTACATAATACTACCTGTCTAATAAATGCCTCCTGTTTTCTTTGATAAAATTGTCGTACCTTTCAAACTGGACAATAATACAAAAGTAACTTGCATCTTGTCAATATACATGGATAAAAAGATTGAAACATAGAGACATACATAGTTGCATACTGTGCAATCCCATTATTGTAAATTAAGTAATACATGATTTGTTCTTGAAAATATTAAAATGGGAAAATTTTACGTTGATAACATATTCTATTCCAATCCCAAGGACAATTTATAAGATATTGGCAATTAAAGACAGTATCTATGTTTATGTATGGGTAGGAGATAGGCTGGCAAAACATCAATTAACCTGTTGCAAGTACCTATAGAATAGGTGACAAGTTTGCATTGTTTCCATTTTGTTGAAATCATTGAATGCACTTTTTGTGTTTGTATAATATAGTTAGGTACTAAAATAGCTTGCATTGGGAATGTTAGGTCAACCGAGAAGAACTTTGCGCATCATATGTGAGTGTGGGTTGCTGTTGTCCACTTCCCGGCTTTCCCAGCTGCCTGTTATGCATTTAGAGCTACACAAGTATTGAAGAAGTGGAATGCGATATTTACCACAGAAGTCCACAAATTTTATGTGCTCCACGCGGTTATCGAAGAAAACTCCTGCAAGGAAAGCATCAAGTATTTCAATTTCGCATTTGAACAAAACAACAGCATTGAAAAAATATAACAATAACAAAAGCAATAAAGAAATGTATAATCTTGTATCGAAAGTTAATCAATACCTAACATTAGGTTCACTGAATAAATACTAACTATATTGAGTATATTAATAGAACCGAAAATTATATTTCAAAGTACAGATTTCCATTTCTTGATAGTTAAAATGTTTTAATTAGCTATGCTTAAATTAAAAAAAAAAACGTCGATTTTTTCATTCCTTCAACCAACATTGAAGGAATGAAAAAAAAGGTATTTCATTTAAGCAAGTTCTTAAATAAATCATACCTTTACACTTTGGGTTCACGCAGCATTGAGCAACTTTGAGATATGTAAGTAAAGTCAGTGGTACTTCGCCTTTTATCACCGGTATATTGTGAAGTTTGATTGTTCTGCCAGCCAACTCCAGGAGAGATGGTGGCTGGAACGTCATGTCGCTCACAAACCTTACTATGAGTGGGTTATCTCTAAGACTTAGCTGAAATTAATCAATCGTCCTATTCTTAATATATATATTACAGTAGAAATATTCAAAAAGTTATTAAGGGTCTTCTAAAATTTTAAGTACCGCTAAAATTAATTACGTATAAAGAACGTAGTCGTTTATATAATCTACAAATTAATTAATAAAGGGGAGGGGATATTTATCGCGTTCAGTCGCAGTTCGAATTGTCAATGATCACGAACCCCACGATAAATTTAGCGGGAATTGATTGTATCCTGTGTATTCGCAATAACTGTCATGGCTTCAAATGTTGATACCTACAGAGCTACAGAAACACCTAAAACGCAACACAACGCAGTTGTGACATAGATTGATTAACCATATTGATTTCATATTAAATTATCGCCGTAAAATTCACTTCCTTCTCTCACGAGATTCCATTACCCTAGTTGTAGGCTACCGTGACGATAATGACAGTTGGTGAGGTTCAGTGCTACCAACCCTACTGTTTTAATACTATTTCATAGTAGATTTGCTGTTTTCACATTGATGGCCGTGTTTCAGCACCACCTATTACGCTGAAATAATAAAGAAATTGCCTTCTATCGCAGATTTACATTATTTCTTTCCAAAGATTTGTTCAAACAATATAACGCTAAACATGAATAGGACGGCATTTATTAACTCAGTTTATTTTCTACCACCATGTTCATTTCGAAGTAGCATATATCCTACTCCATACTTTAAAAACAACTATATCTTCATTTTCAATACTCGTTATATTACAAGTATTTTTGCAAATATCACGTTTGTGTTTTTACCTATGTGTACCTACCTACCTACCTACCTTACCGTTATATATATAAAACTAGAGTGTCTGTGTGATTTTAAAATAACTGCGTTTTCTTAAACATACCTCAGTTAAACATTTCAACTTTATTATTTGAGTTGGAAGGGTCTTCAGTTTGTTTTTATGTATAAGTAATGATCGTAATTGCTTTAGATTGGCGATGCTTGCCGGAAGTTGCTCGATGGAGTTATCGCTCAATACTAAAGCCTGAAGACCGGTAAGGGCACCCACTGTTTCTGGAACTTCCGCTATATGATTGCCTCCCATTGATAATATCTGTAAGCTAAATAAATTACAATATTTAAGTATATGAACAACGTGTATTTAACCTCCGTATTTGTTGTATTTTACGATAACACAAATTAACACGACGTGCTTGATGTCGTTACATTTTATACAAAGGATTTTAAGTTATCACTGGCCTGTTAGGTCAACACATAGGTGATAAGGAGCATAAAAATAATGCGCTGCGTCATATTATTATGAAATTATTTATATTGGAAGTCCATCTACTGGACATCGCAGTATCGTATGGGTACGATCAATAGTTGAGGTATAGATTGACGGACGGATACAAAAAAAAACAGCTAGTGGACGTTTAGAATAGTACGTTATAAAGAAAAATATTGCTTAAAACTAAACCTACGGTATTCGTGCTATATAATCAAAAACATTCATATCATTAATACATAACATAACATAGATATTCTTAATTTGTCTTCAGTCATTAAACGCAGCTTAGTTGACCGCATAATTTATTTATTAAAAAATGGGTATCAGATTAAAGGTTTAATGCGGTACTCCTAGTACTTTTAAAACAATTACGACTACACTTGAACAGTAAATATGATACAAAATTGTCTAAATGGGTGTAACAATCGAATGTGGTCGGTACGAACTTTGTTTTCATTAATGATAAGTGATAAAAATGGCCACGTCGTAGCTCAGCAAGATTGCTATTGTACTAATGAATGCATTATTATTATTAATAAAGTAGTAACCAATAACTCCCCCGTTTTACTTACCTTACTTTGTTGTTTTCTTTTTATGCAGGCTAAATGTATATTCTTTTTAGTCATATGTATACCTATTGATTTGTTTCGTAAACGCGTTCTATTATATTTAAGACTTTAGCCTTCCCATTTTTCAAATAATTAGGTTCCTTTTTCCTTATGTTTTATTTTAATTACATGGAAAATATTAATTCATGTTGATTTATTGTTACAGCTTTGCGTTCGCAAATTATAAAAGTTTTGTTATTTTTATTTTTATGTAAGTAAAGAGTCTTATAAATAATGAAAATTGTAACTGATGAAGTTTCATTTATTGGGAATAAAACAGATGTAATAATTAAGTAATATCATTTAGGTACTTCCGTAGAATCACTGTTACATAATAGGTTGTTGTTATCTACATAAATAAAAAATCAACTTATGCAGAGGTTATAAAAAAAATATGTGATAAGTCAATCAACCCATTGTAATGTTATATAAGATCTGAGTTACGTACCAAAGTGTATAAAATACAAATATGTAGCAATGTGTACTGATATCTATCGCTATAAACATCGATCAACAATTTTTAAGTACTTCTGTAACTTTTAACTCTATGTATAAAATACGGCTTAAGAATGTATCGTACAGAAATAAATATAATCATTACCTACTTACTTACTTATAGTTACAGTATTATTTATTTATCCATCACAGCGGATGCAAGGAATTATTTATACAGGTCAGAATATTAGCAAATTTATACGCTTATCGTGAGTACCCGTTGAAATTAAAATACCTGAGTTCCACGATGTTTTAATTGTCTATTTATCGTTTGTCTGTTTATGACCAGAATGTTAAGTTACCGACTGCCTACTAACTTACGTCACACGTTAGGTAAACCAAATTATTCGTTTAGTACCTATTTGAACGGGAACAAATACTTACGCAACATCGAGTCGCGATTTAATATTTTTTTATGGAAATATGTCAATGGCCAATGATAAGGGCCGTGAAACAGCTGGGAACCGAAATTACTAAGTGAACCTGGAGAAAATATATAAAATAAGTTAAATAAGATACTTATAGGTATTTGTAATCTACGTTGATACTTTTACACTTGATTTTATGAACCTTATGTTTACTTTATACAATGAGTGGTACATCATAATATTTTTTATCGTATAGTAAACATAAGATGAACAAAAGATGTTTTTATAAACACGTGCTTCAGATGACTTGCATGTTTGAGTCAAATGTGACTTAATTAAATGCGCGATAACCCTTTAATATTGTTCTATTTAGTGGAACCAAAACATACATTTAATTTAATATTTAGTTTAAATTCAAGACAAATTCAAATTACATAAATAAATGGAACATTGCTTATTAGTTTCAGAATAGCTGAATAGTATTAACAGCGCTTTATTTATCTCAGTAAAATGGTGGACGAACTTTTCAAATTTATATTTACTATTAAAAACTGGTAGTATTGATTTAACTGATCTGAACAGAAATAGGAAGTAACATTTCAATAGATTTACGCTGTTTGTATTCAATCATAACTTTTACGTCGATATTCAGCACCAATTTACAAATATATGTGCAAAGTTAGTTTTTTTTCTGACGTTAAACGAAAAGTGTTATATCCGTTTAGACATACATTGGAAAATCTTTCACAAACAATAATAGGCATTTATCTCGGAAAACAGGCCCTGAATTTTGATTTTCAGTAAACTTTAAACTATGTAGATAATTTTTTCGACATATTTTCACAAACTACCAATTTTATATGTAGGTACTTAAATATAATATAATGGAACCACTTTACTACTTCGAAGTTCTGACAGTGCAGAAACAATGTGAATATGTCTTTATATATTTTTTTTATCTATAAATAAAATAAACAATGTGATACTGACCTGTTTAACTTCCAAATATCCTTTGGTATGTTTACAATATTGTTTCCCCCTAAATAAAGGTATCTTAGAAACGTTAAATCTAATATTTGTTCTGGAAAGTAATTTAACCGATTTCCACTTAAATTGAGCTCTCGGAGTGAACTTTTAGCAGAAAAAAAGCACTTTGGTAATGTTTCATTTGTGAGTTGATTATGTTTTGCTATCAGAGATGTGAGCGGACAGCTTTTAAGAACATCTGGAAGACTTACTAATCTGTTGTTGCTCACATCCAATATCTTCAAGTTGCAAAACCTGTTTATTGTCTCTGGCAGTACATTAATTCGATTGTTGTATAGCAAAACTATTTCATAATTTCCCGCACAATCCTTTTCGTCGATAATGCCGCTCAGTTCTAAAGATACACTAGTAGTATCTAACATTCGATTTGATAAATCCAATGTTTTTTGTTCTCTGCTATCGCTGTCGCAACTGTCCGAAGTGTAGCACTCCATATTTATGAGCTCAAAGAGATGGTAAGGTCGTCTTCGGTATATGACCAGGAGTTGTGATGTTCTTCGTTTTGTTACATTATTAAATTACACAAAACACCAACGGACTCTGCACTGCTGTGCGGCGCACGCGCAACTGGGCTGACTCGGCTGATGAGTCTTTCACAGTGTGCGCAACTACCTATGTATCCATGGATATTTTACACAAACAAAGACGGCCTACGTGTATCTAACTAAAATGATAAGAAATGTACATTGACTAGCAATTATCCGTGACTTCAAACGCTTAGCATACGTATAAATAAAAAAAATGTTCTATTATTTAATTAATAGAATCCTTCTTCAATTGTGACTTACCTATCAAAATAACTCTTTTAAAATCTCTTTACCTGCTAATATATGTTTCGTGCAAATTAGTTCTTTAAGCGATTAGCCAAGACAAACAAACTAATAGACGGACGGATATACAAACATTTTAAAAACGCTGGTTTTGATTTATTTAGTCAAGTAGCCATTCGCGTTTAATTTATTTCGAATCGTAGACAGACACTACGATTTTCTGTATATGTATGTATAGTATAAATCTGTAGATGGATAATAACTGCAGTCTGTATTGTATAAAACCGGAGTTAACATCGGATCTTGTTTTTTCCTTACAACCCATGCGGTTTATAAACATTTAACACCTAGTTCTTAAATAATTTGAAAATTACCTAAAAATTTTAGTTCATTTGCTCAGAATTTTCTACATGATTCTAAAGTAAATTTAATACGATCTTCTTTGAACATATACCATATATTCGAAACATGTGTTGGAAGCCTCTATGCCTATCTACTACAAGTTCTATTTATTGTAATTTAAACCATTGAAAATTTAAATAAATGCCAGGGTATTAGACATATCTAACCATCTAATAGATTTTATTAGCGTTATATTTAATAAGATAACAGCCTAACGTTTCAAGCATGAACACGACGGCGAGTACTTGAAGGTTTCTTTTCATACAAATATTTTTTTCTGTCTTCGCTTTATATCAATTAAAATCAAATTTGAAGTTACAAGAAGGAAAGAAAGATTAAACTATTCGTTTCTTTGCGTTATTTCCTTTTAGTTGACCGTTCACCGGTGTGATTTTATAACTTTATATCACACCTTTAATGTTTTTTAGAAATTATTTAATTTTAATAACAATAAAAAATTTTTTTTTTCCTGTAGTTAATGAATATGTTCCTTGATTTAATAAATTCTATTTTTTAATCAATGCGTCTGATATTATGCAAGGATTTCTCTATGAAATCAACAATTGATTATTTTAGATGAAAGATAAACATCATTCCCTACAATAACATAACAAAACATTCAGAGGAAACCTATTGAATCGTAGTTCTCCACAATTTTATATGAAATCTGTCAACCAGAGTTTGGCTATTGCATATTGCTTTTGCATATTGATAGACTACAACCAATTTCTTTTTTTATGCTAATGAACTTTACAAATGACTAATACATTAATTTGTTACGCTGGAATAGTGATGTGCCGATTCTTGTTAAAATTTCCCCATATAAATTTAGTAATTTTATTTTGTAATGAATTGAGCAGGACTGGACTTTTAATAATAAAAGCATATAATAACAATATTATCTCAGGTAGAGTGATATGTGATCATACACGTCTAAAATTAGATATTTTGAAATATCAGAACACCCATTTTATTAAGGGATACGCACATAGTAGAGTCGACTTTTCTATACCTGTGTTGCCAGGGTCGTATTTCCTAATCTTATAAGTAAATAAACCAATTTTAGATTTTGTTTAATTGCGATAACTTGAGAATGTCGTTTCTCTTGCTTTATAAGGGCATTCCCTGTTTTTTTATTGAATAGATTTCTACTGTTCTTGCGTATATTGGAACATCTTCTTCTACGTCACTGATCGAAGGTGCGAGCGCGACCGAGCGAACGCCGGAATTAGCCGAACGAACGAGCGATCAAGTCTGTGAAGTCAGAAGAAACTAAAAATTTGTCGTTCACTTTACTGATGTAAATTTTAAAAATCTAACAAAATGATATTGTAAAACCTTACTAAGGCTATCTTATTTTGATTTTAATGTTATCATTGTGATATTGTTTTAATTATTGCATCCCTAACTTTGTATTTCATCCGCAAAGTGAGAGAGTTCAGTGCGAGTGCAAGGGTGGTAACGAGAAATGTGAAGTAGTATCTATGAAGTTCAGGATTCGGCCGTTTATTTTATACATTTAATAATGAGCGGACGCCCTAGGACCACGTCATTCGCCGAGGGCAACAAATCCGTTCGAAAGACATTCGACAATCAACCACCGAAACCCATAGGAGGCGTAAAAATTAGCAGTGAGTACTACCTAACCATTCTTTGTCGGCCATCGTGATTTCCTACACTGTGACGTATCTCTCTACTGACTGACAATAGTGTGACTGTTAATTCGCAATCTGCTTATTTCTGTTGTAACCTATTTTCTTAACGAAAATTAAATCGATATCGTCAGAAATACCTTTATCATTATAATTTAAAAATGGCCACGGCTGAGGTTCGCGTTTGCCACATAAGCCTTGGCTTGGCGTGTGACAGATAGATATCACGTCAAAAACAATATTTCACAGAAAATGCGTCGTGTTTCGCGTTAATCTTGTGAATGTTACGTTTTGCGGACTTTAAAAATATCTAATTATAACTACGACGTATACCATATAAATGTTCATTATTCTTCTATGGTTTTTCATATTTTATCCATTCTTTGAGGTTACACTTTAATGACGTAATTTAATGATAGGCTCGAGCGTAAATGGTTAGGAAATGTCAGATATAATGTTTCCTTTATATTAAATTATAAGTAACATAACTCTATGTTGGTTTTTTTTTATTGATGATCACAAAGTATATGATAGCTGTTGTTCCTTTCATCCCTGTTATATTATTTTTGCTATTAACTTAACAATAGGTAACGTAATTTTAAGATATATATCCCCTCTGTGACAGTGAAGACCCAAGTTAATATTAATATCATTATTATAGTTTCCATGTGAGTCAAATTTCATGATAATGATAATGTTACTGTTCAGGATTCTTATATATTCAATTATATCCTCACATCTTTCCATCCATCTGGCTTATTCCTAAAAACCCATCTAGTGACAATCTTCTTTTCTACTCATTTATTTATTCATCTGTTGTGTCATCTTGATCCATTCTACTCGTTTATCCTCATAATATACACATACATTGTGTGCATACTTTCCTAAAAATTAGAAACTGTGAAAGTATAGTTATGAAAGCTCCTTTTTTATTTCTTCATTATGTCTAAGCAATACTTTATAATGCTTGGCATACCACTGCAGAGGTGAAAGTACATTATCAAAAACTACTATTTTTGGTTAAGCAAACAGGATTGCCTTCTTGTGATCTGATGCACATAGTGTTGTGAGCATATACTAAGAGTAATACATTAGTTCTCAGGTGTAGCAAACAGCCATGACTTAGCTCAGGTGGAACTTAAATTGGGCTTGAGGTTGGATGCAGACAATTATGGGTGGCAAAAATTGCTTAACATTCTATTGCTATGCTTATTATTTTTTTTATTTTATAGTGACAAAATTTAAATTTTTATAAAATACTTAATGAAAATAAAAAGACATGGCTTTCTTTTACTTTTTATTGCTTAAAAACTACTAGGACAACATATATTGTTTAGTGTTTGAAGTGTGATTAGGACAGTGCATTGATATTTATCATTACTATTATAGAATTTAATAATATCTCGTCTGTACCTAGTTTAAAATTTTTGTGTATTAATTTCTCAACTGTTTTATATATAATGAAAAGAATTATTATTATGTTTACTTTTATAAGAAAATCATTTTAATTATAATTAACTCCCAACTAATCAATTATGCCCGTTGATACAATTTGAGGCAAAATGAGATTACTGTGTGGTAATCCAATAGTTTCAAGATGTATGTTTATATAAGTATGTAAAAATTTCTATATCTGTACAATTTTATGTAACCCTTTGTAATAATGCATAAGTAGAGTGTGCCATTCTGACTAATATGTATAATTAATCCTGACATGATTCCACATTGGTGTTTTTAAAGTAAGGGGGCATCTTAACACACATATGGCGGCTAACTCTGAATAGGACCATATGAATTACTTCATATGCTGCATGGATCTGTACTTTTCATAGGTAGGAAAATATAGCTACAATAATGTTAGGTGATTGACAATTTTCATACTCCTGATTATTTATTACCATAAAGAAAACCATTAATTTTAGTATGGTTCTAAAATGGATTCTAAAGTGAGGTCGTTTTAATTAAGCAGCCAGTTTTATAAGAGTTTCCATTCTATTATTTCCAAATAGTATTCCTGTTTCTAATGTTACGAATGTAGAGCAGTCATGAAAATACATAATGCTGTTACTAAAGTTGTTTGTTGAAAGGCATCTTATGCTAGAACACTAAGGCTTGAGAGAGGCAAATGTTATAGCAATTTATTGTTTAATCAAAACATGGAATTTCATATTAATGTGCATCCTGTACAATAGGCCAAGGAAAATATTTTCCTTGATCTCCTAGAATCAGGGAAATTGAATTTGAGGATTTGTTAAGGAAGTATAAAGGAAATACATATTTTGTTAACAATAATATAGTATGTCTTATTGAATGATTTATAAATTCAGTCCTAAAACAATGCGTTGTTCAACTATACGGTACTTGGGTTTTTTTAGATTCAGAATACACCTTTAACTCAATATACTTTTGTTGGACCTTACTACTTCGTTTCCATTGACTATTAAAGTGATAAGATAACATTGGAATCCACCTATTGTTCAAAAGGGGGATCCCCTGTTCGAATAGAAATAATCCCGGAAATTATATATAGCCTGAGGGGCACAAAAAGCCGAAGTAAGATGACTAAACCTTGACCTTCATTAAGTGTATGTATGTACCTTATAATGAATAAAACAATTTTAATTAGAATATAATTTAATAGCTAAATGTATGTATATACGTATATTGTTGTACATAATGTCATAGTTACCAGTAAATGGTATGAGGTATATAAAGGGATTCAGCTGGGTTTTGTGATGTTGGCCATTATAGCCACCACAATGTTCAAAACCCATTTTACTCAAAGTGAGTGATAACACCCACTTCTGGGCGATGGAGCCTTTCAGAGGGGTGGTTAAAGGGTCTAGGTTAAATAATCTTAGGGGGCGCTGCAAAATAATTGATTCTCAAAGAAGGCCATAGAAAAAATAAGTTGTTCTAAAATGTATCGTCGTAAACTGTTTTTTCACTGTATTACCTTTTTATATAAGTTGCATTGCCAATTCACAAATATTTTTCCTATATAAGTTAGATATTTTTTTAAACTCAATGGATAATTAAACATATTGTTAATTTGTTAATGTCTAAACCTTTAGGGATCTAGGGTACAAATTGATTTTTAATTTTAATTAAACAAAAAGCGTGAGCTGTTACGCCTTCCGTGATGTGTTGAAGAAGTGTGACCATCATGCGCGTGATACTAGGCACTGCCGGCCGCCACTGACTGCGGTTTGCAGTTTGATCATGTTCATTAAACATTTACACAAAAGCTTTAAATCAAATCAAACAATATACAAACACAATCAATACATTTTCATATTAAGCACTTTTCATATCGCCATTCATTGTTATGTTTTTAAAAGAATGTAGGTTATCAGTATATTTGGCAGTTTAAACTTCCCTATCTTTAGTTTTGTGATATTGTTTTCAATGATTTTGTACTAATTATTATACTCGCTCTTTTGTTCCGTGCTCTGCACCAATCCACCAATTTGTCCTATATCCGTTATCGGTCGTTTATAATTCCGATGTCAATACGATAACATGGTCAGCATGAATTGGTACTGCAGTTGGGGCGTCAGGAATTTTAGTAACGTAATCGCACTTATTTCTTTTCTTTCTTTTCCTCTCGATCCGTGAAAGTTTCCACCCTTTCATTCAACCAAAAATAAGTAGCAGATTTCAAAGGCCTATTCAGATACATATACGCTATTGGTTACCGCTGTGGGTAGCGAAACGTACCGAGGGATACTTCACCTCGTTTTTGCTGACCGAAACCGTGGCGATATTCGTTTATCTTTGACATATAACTATGTATATATACCCACACGGTATTCGCTATGCATAGGGGGTGCGAATATCGCTTAAATATTTGAATAGGTCTTAATACTGGCAAATAACGAGTCCATGTGAGATCGTGCCGAAGACGTAGCGGAGCTAAGGCGTTAGAATGTTGTGGTCCTGAACGTATCAGAATGCTATCTCAATGTATAGCCACATAGTAGCCAGAGGTAGAACACAGTTCTGTACGTTTTAAGGCACCGAGCATGAGGGAGCGATCCCGTGGGACTTTCGGATTAAAAAGTAGCGTATATGTTGCACAATAACCTCTATCTTCCAGTAAAAGTCCCATTAAAATCGGCTAAGCGGTTCCAGATATTAGCCCGGACACACAGACAGACAGACAGAATTTTTTTAAAAAAAAGTTTGTTTTTGTTTGTTTAGTATCCCTTAAATGACTATAAGCACTTGAGAAAATGCAGTTATTTTGAAATCACAGACAGACACTTCGATTTTATGTATATGTATTACATGATGAATACTACGTAATGAATTGGCAACATGGTGATTCAGCCAATTCTGTATTGTATGTTAAAGCCCAAGGACGTGATGTTGAAAGGCTAGTGCAGTCCTTGGAAACCTTGCACCCAATTTCGAATAGAATTAAGTATTGTAGTTTTAGTTAACTTCGGTCACGTATGTATTACTTTTTTAGAAAATTAGTTTGGAATGCTTCGATCTTAGTCTGTGTCTGCTTTCAAACGGAACCGACAACGGAATTCGTCTTAGCGGCGAAAGTAAAAATTTGCGGTAGACTCATTTCGAGTGAGAAAGTAGCAAAGTACTAGTAACTAACGTTATGAAATAGATAGTATGAAGACAAAAGATAAAAAAACTACATACCTATCACAACTTTCAGGTAATTGCTTTAGTAAATATGTTCAATGTTATATAAATCGCAATCTTCTAATCATCCATGTGTACCCAAGTTTATTGACGGTAGTGGTACATTCGTTCCTCACAGTATTCTTCTTGCCTTGCTCTCTAGAGAAGGTCCATTCATTTTTTGGCTGCACATTATCTACGTACTGCAGGAATTGCCGGATATTTACTGACATATAATAATAATAATAATTGGGACAATTCCACACATGGCGATCTCATTCCAAATTAGGCAATTAAATGTCTGTGTTATAGTAATCTGCCAGCTGATAGATAGACATAAATATAATATACAGAGTATATAATATTTATATACATTTATACAGAGTATATGACATATGTACTCATCACATAAATATCTCTCCCGGGTGGGAATCGAATCTACGACCTCTGGTTTTGCAATCAGTTTCTGTAACCACTCGACCACGCGGCCAGCACTATACGAAAGAATTCTTGTTCCAAAAAAAAAAACTTATTCATTTTTATAAAATATTTTTAGTGTATTGGTTTTATTATAAAAATTATGACAACAAAATTAGGTATCCTAGTTGTGATATAAATAAAGAATGATCTAGCATTTAGTAAACCTTTTACCAACTTCAGGCTCATAGTCTATGCAGTACATACGGTTTTGCATTATACATAATGCTGCAAGGAATGTTTCGGGGCTTGCTAATGAGGTCACTTACAATTACACCTTTGGGAGCGTGTTCGGTTGCATAACCTACATACATCACGTTTACTTTGAGTCGAACGAAAAAAAACTCAGACTATATACAATATGTACGCATTTTTGAAATATATATTTAGAAACAGTTACTTATTATTATTACATTAGGTACATATTATGTGTAACAACAATTTGCATCAAATTCATCACTTTTGTATTGGTAACTAACGTAGAAAATGTGTCGTAAATTTTAACTTCATTTAACGCAATAGGCACGATACCGGCGTTATCGCATGCAGGCTGTTACGTTATATATAATACGAAGTGTATTTTTCACAATTACTCGTTAACTGTTATTTTATGTTATCAAAATATATACCGTCAACACCACTTCAAACGAATTTAGGAAACAGAAATTGAGTTAACAGAGATATAGCCAGCCAGGTAATGTTATCATTAAAACAATATTTTTAATCGATCACTTTTAACGCGATTTTCTCAGCGCGAGCGGGTCATCAACTACTGATACACAAGTAATTAATTTGTAGTGTGACGAAGAGACAACGCGACCTTTGTGCAATTGACCTATAAAAGAGCAAAACGTTGACGTCTTTTATTCCTTGCGGTTTGACGGAACCATACCAGTGGTTCACGTTATCTGCTACGTTATCAGTCAGCGTTGGCGATCTAGCTATCTCGCGGCCGCCAGCGCCCCATCCTGCCACTCGTAACATAACCGTGCCAACGTACTCTCGGTTTTCAAATCGCCTTTCGCTCGGCGCCCCATTCACAATCGGTCCGGTCGCCACACTCGGTGCATGTTGCTAAATCGCCGATTGGTTCGTTAACCCACTTCCTCGGTTCTACACGCTCGTTTCCGGTGCTCGAGATGCTCGGAAACAATGTGCTCATCTCGTATATTACTTAACCGTGTCAAATGTGTTCGTTGATACTATGAAGTTACGCGAACTGAACATTTACCACTGGTGCTAGTTACTCCGCGTGCCCAAGTAACCATGTGCACGTTTAGTGAAGTGCCTTTATAGTTTTTTTGTTGTAAATGATCCTATTGAATGGTTGATATGATGTTGCGTCGCCGCGGCACTTACACCGTCAATACTGATTCTGACATTCGTAACAGTTGGTCCAAGTCCGAAGATCGAACTGCGTTTGTTGTAAAAAAAATTGGTAAGAAATGAAATAATAATATGAAAAATCTGTCCGTTTTGGTAATATGCGTATAAATTGTATACCGTTCTCAAATATGTATATGTACTTATAAATCGTACACGACTAGGCCTCGATGACCTTTTTCAAGCAACATAGAAATAGAAAGCCACCTGTACCGAATGAATTGACCGAAATAGCTACTTATTGCTTTTAGTTTTTTATGAGAAATGCAGCGTATAATGATATAAATAATCTCTATGTAAAAAGTAATTGTTCACATGTACGTAGGCTACATTTGTGTTCTCGTTGAACTCAGTTGGGGCCTATAGAACATTGAATGAAGAGAATATTGTCACCTTTAAATACGGGCCAACGTTCTGGTTTTACTCACATTATGCAATATAGTTATTATTTTTGAATATACCTACAAGGTTTGTATGTAAAAAAAAGTTTCGTCGTTTTTATTTATTTTCAGCCAGTAATTTTGTACAGTGGACTATTTCATATACCCACCGGAGAAGGTACACGGGCTGCATGTCCATCTAATGTATTAATAAGTATAGGGATGTATTACAGCTTACGTATATTTTATTTAAACTTATGAAACTTGTTGTTCCGTTATCATCGAGGAATCATTCAACTGATCTACTAATACTTGAGACGATATACTATCAACGTTGAAACTTTATAGCTACAATGCTTAAATAACTCTTGACACATGATAAGATCTGATAAATGCTGCACAGTAAATTAAACTTGAGATAAAATCAATAAACCAATATTAATTTTTTAATATTATCATTTTACAAAATTGCTTGTAGATGTAATAACGATTATGTCGTTGTAAAATACATAATATTTTTATATATACATACATATATTTTCTTTCTTATCAGTGCTATCGAATATTTATCTTGCGTATAAAGGATGGTTAATACTTAATTCACTTATGGTTTAAGCGTTAATAATAAAATAATTAAAGCCGTTTTGGCTTATTATTTTCAAGCTAATAAATGTATTATAATTAGGATGACTTATTCCCGCCTTCACTACAAAAAATATCCAAGTCACCGTCATTCAGAGGTGTGGCTTTTTGGATAAACGCCCAAAGTATGTTTAACGGATGGGCAACTTGTTGCGGTATTAATAGTTATTTCCCTCAGGGTCAAGATTGCTAGAAAAAAATCACGTAACGAACCACACAAAAGAGTATTTAGTTAGAATTTTATTAGCTGTCAAAGTTAATTAAAAATGCGTCAAACGTTTATTCATTGTTACTACTATAATCATAATGATTTAAATTAGAAAAATTAATAGTCAACTTCGAAATAACATATTACTAAGATTAAATCTTGTGTTTATATTATTTATTGATATTATTGATCCACCGTTATTAATGCCGTATGATAGATCCTGTTTTAAAATTATATTACTCGACAAACTAAAGTTCGTAGACAAATTAATCTCAGGTTGATTTTATTCCATTGAAACTAGCGTGTTATGTGAAAATGTTCGGTAGCGTTCTAAGGTCGACGAAAAGAGTACATAGCATAGAATAGATAGATGTTTGTTAAGAATTTAGGTGCGTTTCACGCGATCGTTATTGGAAACCGCGGCCCGGCTGCAGATTCCAAGCGATCTGTGAAATGAATCAACACCGCGGCCGCCCACCTCTTGGGCAGCCGAGCGCTGGAGGCCAAGTTCCACGTGCATTTCCGTGCTTCGAATCTCACGCTAAACATTCGGTAGCGATTGTTATCGTCAGGTGATAATAATTTTAACCTCTTCAGACGCCTTAAAAACTGTTCCAAAAACATCTGACAAACGAGTTCGCAGCGTGATGGAATAAACTCCACGCCTCTCGCGATTTCGGAAAAGATCTTTGCCCAGCGTTGGAACGTAAAAAATGTTGCAAAAATATATATCCATATTTCGGTTTCAGACAATAGGTTTTTCTCATTCATTTTTATTCGATGAATGTGTTTTTTTGGTTCATTTATTTAGCATCAATAGTCATAAATTGTGCTTTATTAAATCAACCTGTGGGTTATACTAAAATACTTTTACTCCTTTCGTTTTTAATTTAAGATCGCTTATTATCTCTTACGATGTAAATTGTAGTTCTTCACTCTTATTTAATCATTAGATATTACACAATTAGCGCTCTATTATGTCTGTTCTCAATGATTGCACGCACGTCAATAATAAATGCAAGTACGAACTGGGCCTTAACTGTCACAGATACTTTATGTTGCATGTCACAGCTTATATGTCACACTTCATACTGCAATAGGTATTGGTATTATTGAAGTCTGATAATGTTAAGTGTCAATCTATACTAATATTATAAAGAGGAAAGATTTGTGTGTGTGTGGGTGTGTGTGTGTGTGGGTGTGTGTGTGTGGGTGTGTGTGTGTGGGTGTGTATGTAACGAATAGGCTCAAAAACT
>DWDX01000602.1:0-24665 GCA_018245675.1 Agara michaeli
TCGTTTATTTTATTAACTCCACAAATGACATACACATATATAGACACGGTAAATAAAACTAATCGTTTAGATCTAATATTAAAATATAATATTAAGTACATAATTGTATACGCTATAAGTACAATAGTGGTTAATGTTGTAAAAATCCACGCTTCGTGCGCCACATGAGATTAAATTGTTCACTGATTACTTTTTTTTAATCATCCGTTCGAACATACTGATGCTGAATCGGCTGCGGCGAGCGGCTCTCGTGAACGACCTGATGGACCTCACCTCCCGGGTCCGAGCCGCGAGGCACCGCTCGCTACGGTAGATATTAATGTTTCGAAATGTACTGTACTTTAGAATACCATTATTATATGTTTAATCCACAGTTTGTTTTAATTCGAGTTTAAAGTCATCGAGTACCTATTGCGTTTGTTACGAAATGGCCTACATCCTTGTTGGGTCGAGGAGGTATGAGACCTTCGGTGCCCGTGTCAGATCATCTGGTTCGATTGAGTTGTGTAGATGTTGCCGATTATATTTAAAAATCGATTTCAAAGCAAACCGAACTATCGTTGCCCATCCAATAACGAGGTGATAATTTAAAAATAATCTATGGTTTTGTCTATGCGCATCTGTGAATATAATCAAATGCCGATTTAGCACCAGTATTAATATCAAAAGATAGTTAAGAAACCAGAAACATTCCGTCGATTGCACTTTCAGCATTAACAATATTTTTCTTAAAAATATAACTCAATACAATATTTATTGTGTTATTAAAAGTAACAATAGAGAAATATTAATTTTCTACGCAAATATCAGAAGTGAGGTGTTTTCGAAAGAACATGATATAGGTGTTACTAAATCGTCCAGACATTGTGTTACTAAATATATAATTGGAATGACTACGAAGTAATCTCTAAGTATTTTGTGCTTCTAAAAAGTATTCATAACTATTTTTTTTTTTAATTTTCTATCATTCCATAAAAACAAATCATGATATTAAAAATTATGTTGCATGTTATAATTTTACAAATTAATTTTTATACGCAACTCCCGAAATGAGCATGTAATTTAAAAAGCATAATTAATTCAGTCTTAAAAATAAATTAATTAAAATTGCATTTAATGTCGCTTATCAAATGATCGTATAAATATGAAATCAAATTCACTACAACTTAAACAATATGCATTACATTATCTTTCATCTAACTAACATGTTACTTTATTAAGCACTTATTTACACTTTTGTAAGTTGTAAGTAATCTCTGGGATAAAACTTAGAAAGTACGTTGCGTTAAGTTAACTTGCAAGTAAACTTGTTAACAAAAAACAATTCATTTATTGCCGGATATTGAATGAGTTATTAATTTTAATTCAAAAATGTTATTTTAGTAGTAGTCTAGTAACACGTTATGACAAACGAATTATTTAAATCCAAACATCCATAAGGTAGGCAAGAAGACATTTTTTAAGGGTCTATCTGTTAAAAACATAATATCGTAACCGGTAAGCCCGCAACGTGACCGTCGCAAACATACATTTTTGCGTCACAAAAACAGAGCGAGGAGCATCGTTGCGGCGTACGGATAACGCTTTACTATCTGTGGGCCGCTTACCTATGAATTTTTAATCTGTGGATTCAATATAACATTAGTATATATATATATACCATAGACTAAAGAACTGGAGGATGTAACGGAAGAGATTGTTATGGTTTTAAAAAGTAAAAATTCCATTCATAAATATTTACGATTCAGTACCGATATTAAAATAGTTATGTTAATATTAGTGTATATAGTGATTTATTAATTTCCAACGCGTTAGTTTGATTAATAATAATTTCGAGAAATCACAGACTGCGCAATGGACGGAGTATATCGTTGACTGCGACTATTGTAACAACTTACTATAGAGTATTAAACATTTATACATACTTGGTATCATTGATTATATATTAAATGAAATTGCACGTATTGTTAGAACGACATCCGTCGGACATCCAATTGCGTTCATTAAATTGATGACCCGACAAACTACAGCTGATTTCTGAAGACCTGGTACCGACCAGGTGGCCCGGTGCCAATTATGGGAGGTCTACGTCCAGCGATGGACCTCAAAGTGTCGAATGGACGTCCGATGCCCTCCGATGTTTAATATATATTAAATTTTAAATAATGCAAATTGTATTTCTACTCAATCAGACAATTTTTTTTTTAAGAAACCATGTCAGTTTCAAAGTTTCTTTGACATAGAATATTATTAATATAGAAAAAGATTAGAGGCGTGCTAGTAATGCCTCGCATTAACATTTTAAAGATGTTATTTTATTAACACCATAGACTTATTGTAGAATAAGGCACTGTTGTTCCGAGTTGAATTTTTTTTATTCCATTTTCCATCGATCGACTTTGATTGGACCAAAAAAAAAATGTTTTTTTTCTGTGTCTATTAATTCATAGATAATCTCTACGCTCAACAACTCCTGGACTCAATTCACGAATAACATACTTGTAGTTGGCCGCGTGTACGCGCCGTCGCCATGTTAAAAAAAAGTATAACATTTTAAGGTGTCCTTGTTTTTTTATCTCTCAGCAATTTAATAGATAAATCGGAGAGAGAAAAGATTTGAAGTGTCACCGAACAATGTCACCTTTATTTCTACATACACGACAAAGACGGCAATGAAAAGTATCAAAACTTTCACCGGTACATTTGATTCTGTAACGAAATTGTAAGCGCTCGCCGGGGCCTGTGATATTTCCATAACGCTCCTGTACAAATAAAATCATACTTATTTACACGTGAACCACGATAAAGTGCCCTCGAATATATACTACACTATATAAACGAATTAGGAATAACCTCAGTTGTACTCGATGTCACCCTAACGTTGCCGCAGACCATTTATATTTCCTATTAGACTGCATTTCATTAAACTAAATAATATGGCTATTATTTCATTAAATATTACAATGTTACTCGTGGTTAAAATTGACATTATTATTAATTAATTATCAGCTATTTCTTTAATTAACAACAACAACAACATACCGTCACGCCAGGTCCTTGTCGGAGGAGTCGAGTCTTCGAAACCGGCGTGTATGCATGAAGAGAATGATGAATGTAGACGAGGCGCGTCAGGTTCGCGAGGACAGAGATATTTGGCACTCGGTGCTTTCTGGCTACCCCGTTAGGGACCTGGCGTGATGGTATGTTGTTGTTGTTGTTCTTTATTTACTATGTATATATTAGGGTGCACCAAATGTTTCACTTGCAGTGAATAATTATTCGCTAACAATAACTTACGCTACCGAAAACTGTGTTATTTACAAAAAAAATAAGGCATAATATTGATATTACAAACGTAGCTTTACGTGAAAACGTGCAACAACTACGGCACGTTGGTGTTCCTTTAACGTAATCTCCTGTTTAATTTTCTCGTACAAAAATACTTATTTATTTTAATATAATGAATTATTATATTATTGGCTGTATGTTCCTCATTCGATATTTAAAAAAGACTGTTGACATTTTTAAAATTCAAAATGGCGGTCCGCATGTGCTCGTTACCCGCGTACAACATCTACATGATATAATTAGGTGTTACTATCGTGTTGTCATTTAAAAAATTAGGTGTAATAAATTATTTCTCATGGATTTTGCGTCATCGGTGTAAAATATCTCGTACCGCGATTACTTCAAAGAGATCTGGTTAAAAGTAAGTACATACAATATTAGTTAAATACCTTCGATGGAACAAGAAGGAGGGTATGTGACTTTACGCGGTAAAAATGTAAAGGTATATAAGCTTCCTGAACTTTATAGCGAGGTTATGTTTCAACTAGGTACCACGCTGAGGACCTTTAGGTCTGTAGAGACTAATCTTTTATGCCTACAGGCTCTGAATTAAATGGACACAAGTTCCACGAGATTGTTGATAATTATAATTATTTCAAGAATTCCTGCAGATATATCTCCCGTTGTTCGTTGGCGACAATTTACAAATAAAGCATCTCACTCGTGTGACCGTTCGAGCGTATATCTCCGTCACCCTCTAAAGTTCGACAAGTCCTACCCTCCGTTCGTTTTCATCGAAGCCTACAGCTCCGCGCCGCTCGCGTCTTCCTAGAAGCTTTGTAAAACATTAAAAACGTAGAGTAACGTGGCCAATAACGATCTAAATAAGACACTAAATATCACCGCTACGGTGTAGACATCACACGATTTCCACGTTAAAATAACGATACAATACACGTATGTGGCGATGGCCGCGGGCTCCGCGAGCGCCAACATGGCGGCCGTCAAAGTGACAGCTGTCAGTTTATCCGTCAAAAGTGACAGCGCGGCCAGCGCGGCGGCGTGGCCGTGCCGGTCGTACGGGGGCGCGGGCGTGGCGGCGAGGGGGGCGAGGGGCACGCAACAGATCACCGCTGAAAAAATCCCAGCAGTCGCGAGGCGCGCGAGGGCGGCGGCGGCGGCGCGGGCAGCTTGCGGCGCTTCTCCTGCGTGGACAGCTTGTGTTTCATCTGCTCGTCGATGAGCTCCTGCATGTCCATCTGCAATACCCATGACTTCGTCTCAGTATTGTTAAATTGTGAGGGTAAACGTGAACAATGTATAGTGAATTTAGAGATACAGACATCTTGTCACGTAGTGAGGGGAGACTGGGCCACGCTGCCCAAGTGCGGGAAATACCCCGTGACAATGTGTATGTATTGTAAAAGGCTAGATAACTTGCCTGCCACTGCTCCAGTTGCTGTCCAAGGTCCACCTTCTGGCGCACCGCCTCGTACAGCTGACTGTTCGCCTGCATCAGCTCCACCCTGATCTTCGCCAGCGACACCTTCAACATAACACACAGAGTACCGATGTCAGTGATAGTCAATAACAAAGTTCAGTTGTGCTAATGAAAAGAAAGTGTTACAATAAAGGTGTGAGGGAGATAGGGAGAGAACGCATGCAAGAGTCTTGGGCGAAAGAAAACCAAACGAAACATTTACAAGAAGCCATTCCTGCATTTATGCTAGGACTTTATTAATTTTAATTTTGAAACTGTATCTTGGCGAACAGAAATAGTAACATACAAAACAATAAGGACTATTTACCGTGTGAAATACAATTATAATTTTAAATTAACAGTAATTGGATAGCTAATTACGATGGTGGATAGTAGATGTTGATTGTATTTAGTTCAAAACGTACCTCTGCCGTCTTCTTCCTCTCGATAGCTTCGTCCCTCTCTTGGCGCGCGCGAGCCACCGCCTCGTCGTTCTGCAGGCTGCTGTAGTTCGCATCATTCAGCAACTTGTCTCTCTCTTCGGCGGCCGCGCGCAGCTCCACCTCGGCTACCGATAGCTGAAAGGAAAAATTTAAAAGTCAGTTCGCTGGTATTAGAATGTTAATGAGTAGGAATGTAATTGAAAATATTAGAGATTGAAAGTGGATAGCTATTAATATTACTTGAGCTATTTTAAAACTACAATGTGTCCTATCAAATATAATATAGTAGGTACGACAAACATATAATTACTGCGAAAGGGATACCAAATCTGCAAGTAAATGCTAAACTTCGTGAAGTATGTTACTAAACCTACTAAATTGTGTTGTATAATTTTACATATTGAAATTTCTGATTGTTTAATCTAATTCTGGTTAGGTAACATACTAATTACGTGTAATTCCATTTTTTGCATAATCAATTTGACATACACTTGATCGATCATTAAAAAACGCGGGAAAATTCTGCTTCCGTAGACTGTCACAGATTCAAAAGACTATGGAAGCATAGACAAGTAATGGATTTCTCTGAAAAATCCCACGATGTCTCCCCATATTTGTACTTCCGTTCATTGCGAGTAACAAAAAGTATTACGCAGTGGCTCTGATTTTTAGTCGTTTGATAATTAATCTCATAAAAACACAGGATTACGAAGTTATGATGTATTTAATGTAACGGTCGCGTAAATGGCTTATTAGATCGAAATCTTTTGTTTCGTGATCACGACCTACAAAGAAGTGGATGCTAATGTTAAGAAAAAACGCTCAAAGGAAGTGTGTTTGATTATCTGTCATGGTTATTATGTCGTCTGTGAAGTTCACTGGTCACTGACCTTTACAGAATGGAGATTAAAAATATTCTTTTGTTACGAGAGGAACATTTGCTCTATGAAAGTTATTTTGTTTATGGTGTTATAAATGTAAAGATTGCGTGCTATCATTCTTAAGTTTTATCGACAACGGATGTTTTGTTTGTAATAAAAAAGTACGAAATACTATTTCAGTGTTTTTGAAATGTACAAATTTGGTTAATTCTTTCAATCATAATTGTTCTTATAAATTTATTATAATGGAAGATCGCTAATTATCTAGTATTTTTGTTATTTTAAAAACGAAAGTTTGCATACAGTTCTGTGATTATAAATTGAGTGATACATTAACATTAACAAAAAGACGCGCATTAGTCGTGAGAACGGAATAAAAAGCGTGAATCGTTATGTTTTTCATTTTGTTAGTTCATTACGAGTGAATAGTTACAATTTATTTTACAACTTTATTATTATACTATTCCCATACATTATAACAATACAAATACATTTCTGTTCTTATCTAGTTTCCCTGAACTTTTCTATATTGTTTTTAAACTTGTGATGGATTAGTGTAGTATTTTCGAGACATATGAAATTCAACAATATTAAGGTTATTACATTTTTGGATATCTTTACAACGTCGAAAGAAAACACCGTGAGAATATCTACACGTGTTAAGAATTCTTTAAAGCGATTTCTTTTTATTTTCGTATAAAAACCATTTAACGTTGAATGTCACATTTAGATTGTCCATGATGAGAAAAGTGAATTCTGTTCATTACCATCACTATGCCAGTTTATCGTTCCACTTTTGAAAATGTCCCCCTCGTAATGACGTTTTAAGCCTGGGGGGGGTATAACTAAACCTTGTTATCGTGATTGTCTATGGGTGTGCGGGTTCGCACTGGTTCTGGCATTTATTGTATTCGTAAAATGACGAATGAGTTTTTAACATTTGATCTCTTTCTATTTTCATTAAGGTGAAAAGAGGGGAGAAACCATAAATAAAAAAGTACAGTGATGCAAGTCTTCCCGTCGACGTTGATATGATATTGATAAGATTTACTATCACTATTAATGTCCATAGAATGTACGTTTATTACACCTTTCTTTGAGGTTAACTTTCAAGTCACATAAGGCCGATGCTATCGCGTACCCCTTCGATCTTGATATTGAATTTAATGATCAACATTAGTAAATGGTCAAAGGCCAACCGGCTGTTGCGATGGCGCTTTCGAAAAGTATTCACGCTGCAATTTTATGTTCAAAATGGCGGCAGCGTACGTTTCGAAATTATAAAAATTATCGAATACATTGCATTACGAGTTACAAGAGGTTTTTAAAACAGTAATCGATAAGATTATGTGGATTTAAAAAAAACTCTTACGAATGACATTTTTTAATTTCTGAATTTATTTTAGTGGAAGCATTTTTTAACTCGCCAAAGATAATTTCTGGGTTTCTTCATGACGTTTTCCTTCGCCGTTATAGCGTATGATATTTAATATTTGATTTATAAAACATAGCTAACTTTATGGATTTAGGGGTGCTTGCTAGGATTGAAATTGACCCTGGCAAGATATTACAGGAACGTATTATTATATTAACGTATTATATATTATATTATTATTATTATTATATTATTACTACACTCCTCTGCCTACCCCTTAGGGGATTACAGGCGTGATGTTACGTTACGTTACGTATTATTATATAACTAGCTTTTGCCCGCGACTTCGTCTCGCCCCCGCCGCAAAAAATGTAATCATTTACGACATCACATTAGAAACCCCAAAAATAACAGTATTTCTTTGCTATATAACGGATGTTATTATACATATAAACCTTCCTCTCGAATCATTCTATCCATTAAAAAAACCGCATCAAAATCCCTTGCGTAGTTTCAAAGATCTAAGCATACATAGGGACAGACAGCGGAAGGCGACTTTGTTTTAATACTATGCAGTGATTTAGTTCTGCATGCTTGATAAAACTGGATATTGATTGAAGGACTAGACAGTTTAATTGCAGATATCAAGTTGAACCTACTGTATTGACCTTTACCTGAGTAAGGTGAATATCAACTAGAGCGTAAAATGCAATGGCACTAGGCCGGTGCAATGCTGGACACGAAGGTATCCAATAGCATTAATGAAATATGTAAATCTATCTATAATCTATAGATTAATACGCGAAGAAAAACTTTGTTCCCCTTCTTAAGGTAATTGCACGCACTGAGGATGATTGTTAGATTTGGGAATGTTACGATTTTTATATTTTTTTTTATTTATTTTTATTTATTGTATGGCGCAGTGCAGGAAGCTAAATGTTATATGCGATATGCGCTACAAATACATAAAACTAAATAAAAGATGCATTTTTTTATTATTCATTTCAAAATCAAAATCAGAATCTGAGGAAATGTTAAAAAAACGCGTTTATGCTTTAAACAAATGTAACTCAGTCAAATTAAGCCTCAATTCATGATATTTCGATCGCTGAGCGTAAACAAGTTACATATAATAAACAATTGCATAATCTCTTCGATGTGACAACCCTATGAAAAACGTAATTCAGCACTTCATTGTGACGACCTAGTTTGAGACACTTCGATGCGGCAACCCTGAAACGTATATCAAAAATCAACACGCTAGTCTATTGCTCGAATCGCATTCATAGATAATAGAATATAATCGATTATTTGCGAGTGATCTCGATTCGCGCCGTTAAATCCATGGGTCGAAGCGATGACCTTTCGTGCCATTTGCCAAACAAAGCCGTTCGTACGTAGGTATCATAGCGTACTGTCAACGGTTTGGTTTAGTTCCGGCATTCGTTCGTTATTGTGTTATTTATTCTATGCAGAAGTCTGGTCTCGTGGTCGCGTGGTTAGAGACTCTGACTGCAAAACCGAAGGGCTAGGGTTCGATTCCCACCCAGGACGAACGTTTGTGTGATGAGCACATTTGTCTGTTGTGTCTGGGCGTAGTGAAAATATCTATATATATGTATTATATTGTATGTATATGTATATTTATCAGCTGTCCGGTCACCATAATACAGGCATTCACTTGCTTAATTTGGAATCGGATAGTCCCGTGTGGAATTGTCCCCGGTTGTTATTAAAGAGGTACATCCAGTAAAATATCTGACCTATTTACTTATAAAAAATATATATAGGAGATTTCCACGTATATACTCACTCATCGCGATATCTCGGGAACCATAGGACTTAGAGACTTGAAATTTGGTAGGAATATTACTTTTGCTATGTAGAGGTCAGTTGAGAACGGATTTTACGAAATTCCACCCACAAGGGGTTCTGCGGGGGTGTATTATCTGCGTGGTAAAAGAAATATTCCAACCAAATTTCAATTCTAGATTTAAGAATACGACCGTATCATACGCCCAGCAAAGCGGGCGGGTAACGGCTAGTAAAAAAATACAGAATCCCTCGGTAGCATAACATCCTTAACATGCTTTTTATACTGTTACTAGCTTTTGCCCGCGACTTAGTGCCGCGCATATATTATTATACATACAAACATTTCTCTCGAATCGCTTTATCCATTTAAAAAAAAACCGCATCAAAATCCGTTGCGTAGTTTTAAAGATCTAAGCGTACATAGGGACACAGGGACAGCGGAGACCGACTTTGTTTTATACTATGTAGCGATTGCGAGAGATATTTAGATTTCAAACCGCAAATAAGTTAAAAATGCACGTCACAATGTGAACTGTAGAACCTTGGAATGCAAAACTAAAATCTATTCTAGACTCTTGCTAAGTGCTCTATACGAAAATGGTTATCGATAATACTGATACCATAGCATACGTGTAACAGCTTGATGGAGTTTACTTTCAAAAACTGTACATTCACCGATCGAGGTTTGTTTTTATATTATAAATACATCAAGTCATGTTGATGTCGCGACTTTACTGTGGTAAACGATTATCTAAGAATTGAACTTAATACATTTCTTGGAAGCACTAAGCTTTGCGACGAACCCAATACAGGAGTTCTGTTGCCTGAGTTGTGACTTAACGGCAGTTCTGTCTTTATACTGATTCCCTACAGAGGTTCGAATTAAGAGATTCTATTAATAGGGAATTTCATTCTAAAGCATTAGTGATATCCTAGTGGTTTAAAATTAAGCCTCCCGTTCGTGGATCTGGGTTCGACCCTGGTACCTCTGACTTGTTACATGCTTTTTATAACTACAATTTAAATATCACTCGCTGTAACGTTGAAGGAAAACATCGCGAGGAAACCTACACACCTACATATTATTATATACTTTATACCTACAGATGTTATAAAGTATATAATATTTTCTGAGGTGTGTGAACTTTACCGATGCGCACTTGATTACCGTGGTAGACTACGGCTTAAATCGCCCCCTCCCCACCCTCCAATCCCTCCCTATGGTCACCAGATAATTTATATAACACATACGAATTTATATATTACTTTAAATCTTACATCCAGACACAACAAATGGTCGTGCTTATCGCACAAATCTTCGTTCCGGATAGGAAACGTACCCACGACTCGTGGCCCAGCAATCAGGTTCACCTACCACTGGACCAGGAGAAGCAGACGGCAGCACATTTTAACAACGTAAGGGCATTCTACGTTGGATCATGAACGACAATCTAAAGGCAATTTAAACTGTGAAGGTACCTCTCAGGGCCGGTATGTATTATTATTATTTATCGTAGGTCATGTCAAGGTTACAGACGAAGGCCAGAGCGACGGTCGAGCTGACCATTAAAAAGTAAGTGGAATTACGTCGGGAAAATAAATGTACGTACTCGCAATATTATGCACTGGCTTTTGCCCGCGACTTCGTCCGAGTGAAATACTGTCTTTTGCAACGAAGGAATGCTAGGAAATTGAAATGCTGCCCCCCAAAGTCACTATTGCACGCGGACGAAAGCAAAAAAAATTTTTTTTTTTCCTTAAAAAGTATCAAGAATATGTGTACAAGGTTTCACGATGATCGGTTAAGTAGTTTTTGCGTGAAAGCGTAACAAACAAACTTACATTCGCATTTATAATATTAGTAGGGAAGTAGGCATAGTACCGCAACTTCATTGCAGTTTTTTCGGACCTTTTATTAGTCCCTGCTGGACAGGGTCTCCTCTCGTGGGGAGAGGGTTTCAGGTCATAGTCTACCGCGCTGGCCAATTAAAAAAGAAATAACTAAAATAGTCTCATTAGTGCATCTATAGAGGTCGTTAACCTCCGCCGTCGTGACGTCACTGCAGACAAACAGTCTGCAAGGGTTGTTGCGTGCACTTATATGAATGTAAGTACGTTGACTGTTACTCACCGATTCATATACTTCTTGAACTCTACGCTATAACGACATTAAATCAAATGGAATCTTTCCCCCCTTAGTAGCTTGGTGAAATATGCCTGGGAATGACAATTATATCCAACAGTCTTGTATAAATAAGCCCAACGTGGATTATGGTGACCAGTTAATAGATTTATATCTTTAAATAAATCCAGCCAATTAAGTATACAAACTAACTATACACTGACATATTATGTTACACGGGAACTATCATTTTACATTATGTACCTAAATTAAAGGTCTACACCACATTAAACAATCAAAAAACATTGTCAGTTGCATAATGTGAGTGAATTTGAAAAAACAGAAAAAACCTATATAAATAAAGACGTAGGTAATTTTGGTTTTATACACAGAACAAAGGATCGTGCACGACACAAATAATTGTACTCGGTGGGGATCGAACCCACAACCTGAAGCTCGGCAATCAGTATCTGAACACTAAGATAATAGCGCTGTTGTATAACATGTACATACAACGGGATCAACTACGATTATATATAACGCTACTCATATATATTTGCGGGGCTTATGTATAATTTTGTCATAAAGTCAGTGGGTTAATATGTATGAAGTAAAATCGTCTACGAAATAGCGCAACGGTTCTTTGATTGCGACTTTAAAAATGTTACATTCAACAGATAAAATACGTAGCTATGTGGCACTGTAACTAGGTCTTTAGTATGTACAATTATTTTAATACGTTATGTAACAATTTACAGTTAAAGGAAACCATAAAATAAATATTGAGTAATAAAACATTATATTGGGAGCAGCGTGACGGCACTAGCGTCATGCCGTTTGCCGTCACGGCATACGAGAGCGTCTTATGTAAGTAAACGAATACAGCATTCAACGTTTTTCTTCCATCACCTATACGAATCAAAACAAATCATCATCAATGATCAATCATTAATAATAACCTAAAAATTCCGTCACACAGTACCTATTTTGTTAAGTCGGTCGTTACGAAAAAAAAATACGCCCACAGCGGTATTATTCACGAATCGGGCCGTTCTATACCATGTTGCGTACGATAATATCATCCGACCTTTGCCGCATATGAGCAGAAAACAATAAAGAGACCAGTTGGTTTACTTTAGCCGGTGTATATGGTATTGTGGGTGGTAACAGGTTCCCCTTTGTTTGCGAGCATCGTTGGAAATGTCACGAAAACTAGTACATTATATCTCGGTTTGGATATGAACACATTTTACAATAATAAGAATAGCATCTTGGGCCAATTCGACGAAGTCATTTGATACTAAACTATATAAGTCTTGTACTATAGTAACCAAAAGCAGATAAAGTATATATATACATATTTAAATACATAAATATATATGAATAATTTAACAGTTAGAATAAATAGTCAGGGTCATCACACAAATATTTGTGTTAAAAGAAAATTAAATATATAATTAACAAGTATATAAATAATATTGAAATTAGACACTAAAACCAATACTCGTGCTAATTGCATGAATATTTGTCCACTCCACAACCTAACAATTTACGTAAGGATTGAAGCACGCTAAGTAATCTTTTTCTTATCTATTCGTAAGCAGAAAAAAATGTTGTCTCTGGTCTAACGTTATTAATATTAACTACCATAGACAAGTTAATGTTGACACCTAAATTTTTATATTCAAGTAATCGTTGGTACATGCGATCAATACCATAGACAAACTAATATTGACAACTAAGCTTTTCTAATTAAGTATGTATTACTGGATATGTAGTAAATCTTATATCCATTATACATTACTGCTTATATCAGCAAGATGGTTGTTCACTGAGCTTCCTTATAGCGTTAGTTAGTAAAACTTTCTTGTTTCACATCTCGCCAATTAGACAAGATTTTCATATCCGAATTGTGTCCAGTCACATTTCGCAGTTCGGTAATAAGGGAGCCGTTATCTAACAAGCAGTTACGAACGAATATACCCTCAATGCATTCAATTTAATCGCATGAATATTTAAATGAATCACGAGTAGAATCAACCGGAACCAATAGAGCGGTGTTCGATCGATTTAGACAATTACACGCAATTCTGCGACGGGGTCACTGATACATGAACAGAGTTAGATAGAAGGGTAGACTTTAATAGGGTTTAAGGACTTTGGTGTGCCTTTGATACTGAGCATGATTCAGGTCCTACGTGACGTGTTAGGAAAGCTAAATAAACGAATGCATTATGTAATAGCCAAATATTTGATAAGTATCCTGTGTTATGCTGCGCAAATCAATGGTTGTACAAGGCAAAATTACATTCACTTGCTTTTATGCAGTTCTGTGTCTTCAAACAAGCTTTTGTACTCACTCCCTGTCTAGGAAATGGGCATATGCAGGCATAAGAGTCTTCACTGGCTTACTACATGATTTTTCATATGTCTGATCTCAGCTGTTTTTGATTTATCACAATCATGTACATATGATTGAAATGTTTCCCACAAATATCAAAACGCGCCCAGATATATCCCATCACATTACTTGTAAATATACAACTGTGAATGAATCCAATAGGATGATATAAAGAAACATGGACACAGCGCTGGCCTAATTTGGGTTCAGATGGCCGTGTGCGAACTGGTTTCAAGATATGATTATTAGCAATTTGTCGCTTTAATACGATACTGTGGAAGCAACGAAATAAACTACTAATGGAGTAGGTGCACAAGTAGAGCTAAATCAATTTGAGCGATACAATCGAGGCGTGGAATCCATTAAGCCCAATAGCACGCAACGATTTGGAGAAACACGTTATTGGATAGCCGTGAACGATACGGTCCATACGACTGCATACCGTTCGATAGAAACACCACTGGTGTCATTACTTTGCACACAAATATCAATAATTCAGTTAATATTGAAACAATTTGGTTCTAAAGAGTTATGGTGTGTCTACGCTTGGTGTGGATATCTGGAAGCATCTACGCTTCCCACGAAACAGTACCGTGTCTGAACACGTGATAAAAAGGATCGTGACAGACTTATCAGTGGACACGTTAAGGCAGCATAATTTTAAGAACCGTTCTGGTAAGAAATTAGTATGTCACTTGTAACAGTTTGTTGTCATATGGCAGTATAAATTGTGGTACTGAACTTAATAAGTGTGAACAGGTTTAATTGTACACAACAATGATGGATTTATCAAAAGGCCAACGTGAATTGGGCGAAATGTAGCACAATTTCTATGACGAATCGGGAACGTACATAGACAAGAGCGATTTTAAAAACCGTAATTTCATCAATGTGTTTCTGATGTTCGTTAAATGTATGTACGTAGATATATGTATATATATATAATAAGTTACGTATTTGAATATACGCTCTCTCCGCTTCGCAATGCAGATGTAGCGTTGGCCTTACATGACTTTTATGATGCAGGGTGAAGATCCTTTTCATGGCGTACCGTTATTTCCTCTGAGCGAAACTCGTTTGTGTCTGAATAGAATATGCAAACTGGACCTACAATGTTTCACCAGCGCCGACACTTACCTTAGACGACACATCAGCAATGATCTCGTTCTTCTCATCTATTTGTCTCTCTCGCTCCAACGCACGACGAGCGTGAGCAGCAATGGAGTCTCGCACTCTCGAACCCTCGAGGGTGGCATATGCCGCGACGGCATCGGCGCACGCCGCTGCCAGGGCGCCACGACGAAGGGTCTCGCCTTCTTCGCCGTCAAGGGATGTGAGAGAGAGATCGGAATGGAGGCCTGAAAGAAAGACACGACGGTTACGAAAAAATTTCTTACAAGTAAAACCAAAATTTTCATTTTATTTGCCGACCCTCTTATTTGTCCACTGCTGGACCGGATCTCCTCTCGTAGTGAGAGGGTTTTAGGCCATAGTCTATCACGTGCGGATTGGCAGACATCACACACCTCAGAAAATATTATAGGTATACTTATAGCAAGTGATATTTAAATTTTAGATATAAAATGTACTTAACAAGTTAGACGTGCGCGCCAGGATTTGAGCACAGACCTCCCGAAGTGAGAGGCTGTACTTCAAGCCACAAGGCTATCACTGGTTATTATCGATTATTTTATATTATTATAAACGAATTATTACTAAACAGTTATTCATACGCCGTACGTCTGTAAGCATAAAGCAAAATTCTTCCTAGACGCTTAGAAAAACAGCCTTGACTATTACAAACACCTAAAGCTTCTTACAGTGATTAATGATTATAAATAATGGCCATTTTATTATTATACTTACGATATAAAATTAAAAATTACGGAATACGTATTAAAGTAAAAACGATGAGTAACGATGACAACATATTGCGGTTTACGTGAAATGACAATATTTCGTAATAAGTTTGCAACAGGCATTCATAAGTACTCTACCTATCAAAAGTATATCGAATACGAGTATATAGGAACATTATTATCATTCCAGCTCACACACGTCCACTGTTGGACATAGTTTTCCAATTACAGACATCACAATCAGGCGAATAAACGCATTTACGTTTTTTTCTATATTACTCTTCCATTTCTAATTTTCGCTCTCGTGTTCTATTTTGTTACAAACAATTCGGCAAGGTCGACAAATCCTACTAAACGTCCCGTAGAATTACTAACAACCTTTGGTAAATTTCAAATCGGCAACAGTAATTAGGAATTGACTTTCCAAAATTCAACGATATAAACCTTTGCACTAACGAGGGCGTCACGTGTGCACTAATTTGTTGTGTTCAAAAGCTTTTTAAGATCACTCACGATCTCGTTATTACCGAATGCATAGATTAACCAATTTCTCATAACGATGTGATTATGTGACTGTAGAGGCTGCATCGCCACAATGCCCTTGTAGGTATTCGGTTACTGATGCACAGGGCTGTGTTAATAGGTTTGACTGTTGGTTTAATTACATTGACTATGCTATCCAGTATATGCGTTTGATTAATGAGAATATACGTAGATTAAAGCAAATAAGGAGCAACGTGTGAAGACCTTGTATAAACGAATTACTGCCGTATTTTAGTTTTTCTAAATATCTTTTATTACCGTGCACAATAACAACGATTTCGTTCAATTTTAATAAATAATTTGTGTATTGTTTCGTTCATTGCGTTGCGGATGACAACAATGAAATGTAGTGGACCCTTGGAACATTACTTTTGCCCTCAATATTCTTTGTTGTATAAGTCGTTTTATTAATGATATTCCGACAGCCCTACAATTCATAGGATGTGCGCTCGACTCTCTTATAATGAAATTGTCGGCAGTTAACATCCTGTGGCCAAAAGAGAAGGGAGTCGACGTCGAAGGCTCACCTTGGTTCCACTGTCATTACATGTTGTCGACGCTCTTTCATTTGACTTTATTGTTGTGTCACAATCTGAGCAGTTGACTTTTATTGCTGTGGTCAAATAGAAGACATTATGGTGGATGAATACTAAATTTTTATTATATTAATAATATAGCACGATTTCTTTTTTCAAAACTGTTTATTTTATACATAGTAATCTAAAAATGTGGATGTTGCTAGGCGTTTAATTTTTCATGTGAAATACTGTTATTGAGTACGTCATAATACAGTTATTAATGTGTAAATATTTCTCACAGGAAACAGTGCGATAATATATGTATTAGCTTCATTGTACTTCACTTTTAGCTTTATATCTGTACATAAAAACGAAACTTGGCCATTTACTATTCTAGATCATGTTGCAATTAAACTCTCAGCACAATGCCTATAAAATTTACAATTTTTACTTAACAACAATAAACTTACAAAATTACAATATGGCTGTTACTCTTTGCGAAATGCTTGTTCAAATATATATAAACTTACTCAGGTGTTATTCAAACAATTGTTATTGATTATAAAATGCTGATCAAATAGTAGAGTACTGACGTCAGTTATCACATGCTTACATTTTGTAGTGATTATAAGGCTTTTATATTTAAGATTAAATGTCACACTTGCTTTAAACATCCTGATGAAGCCGACACATATTGTAATTCTCCAAAATGTTTTAATGTTCTTTAAGGTGTATAAAGTCCGCCAGTCTGTGCTTAGCCAGGGTGGCAGTTTTGAGTTCAACCTTTCTCGAGTTGTCATTTCGAGGTGTCTAATGTCCAACAACAACAACATACCGTCACGCCAGGTCCCTAACGGGGTAGAAGGTAATTTTAAACTGTCTAATGTCCAGTAGTGGGGTATTTAAAAAGTTGATGATAATATAAGTAAACTAACAATTAGACTTTAGAATATCTCGCGAAAATATAGTGTAGGTATATTGGCAAAGAAAATTTAGAAATTCTTGCAAAATAGTTATCATCTCTTGATTTGAGTGGCTCTCCAATAGTATCGTGCGCCACTAAAACAATCATATGGAAACAGTACGAAGCAACTAATTAATGTCCCATAAATCATGGACAGAGAAATGACCATGCAAATTTATTTTAAACAGTACAAAAATAGATTACATTTATACCTCTATAAAATCTGATGTTAATTCTGTGAGATGTTGAATCTATTCTGGATCTCATAGAAATTTAATTAAAGAATAAATAAATAGTTTAATTTGTATGCTATTAAAGAAAGTGTGAATATAAATAAATATAATTTTTTTTAGGTTACAAATAACTTGTCACAATATACCTCGTGAAGCTTGTGGCGGCGGGTAATTATAAACAACTCTCTAATTTATGAAAACATTGACACCTCAAACAATTTCATAACAAGGTAAGCGTTGTTACGAGTATGGCAACATTGAACGTAATAACTCAATTTTGTAACAAACCGCGTACCGATTGAGAGTAGCCATCTCACAATCGTACTTTTTAATTCTCCTTGATCGCTTATGAAATAGCGTAACGCCACGAGACAATGGCATAGTCGATTGTGTGTGTGAATTTTCGTAAGAGTTATTGACTTGAGGTTATGCTGAAGCTGGCTGCAATTCTTTCCATTTCGTCCCATAGCTGGGAAAGGGTCTCTAGAGCTAGCGTGAGAGCCTCAAACTATACTCCCGCGTTACAATGAAGATTTCATTTGAGATCATTTCTTTTGATCTGTTCCTAATATAACTACTACCTCTGTCATTGGTATTCCAGTGAGCAACCAAAAAACAAGACATATGTAAACGTAACATACTTGAGACTTGGAATAAAGGGTTTCCCAATGTTTGCTTGAAAGTCCAGGTTGTGGAGTTTCTCGAGACCAGATTCCATACAGCAATCACAAAGACAGTAGCTTTATAAAACTCGTCATTCAACAACAATTTAATAATATGAACAGCTGTAATATCTATAAAAAAAACATCAGTGTTGCCATCAAAATGTCATCATCACTTCATATAGAATTACGTAAATGACTGCAGCCGAAGTGGTGGTGCAAATTTAAATCTAATTATATAATTACGTGATTGGTCATATTGATAAAATCAGCCAGGTGTCGTAATGGTTTTACTAATGTATAAATAACGCAATTTTGGATATTACTTATACTTATTACATACTATTATAGTTATATTATTACGCCAGTTCCCTAACAGGGTAGACAGAGGGCACCTAGTTCTGATTAAATAATTAATAATTTACAGATGCAAGTATTACCAAAGTTAGCGTGTTTGTTTTGAGTTACGCTTAAAAATAAGGTGCACCAACATTAAAAAAAAAATTTCAACGCCACAATCAAAAAAAACAACTTCTGTTTAATCTGTGATCATTATCTCACATCTTAACTGTCTGCTCATTTCCTTATTGTACTTGTAGCAAGAGATACATAATTATAGACACTTGCAAATAAAAAAACCACTTACAATGATTCATCAATAATGTATTTCATCATGATTGAACATCGTCGGCTTCTGTTGTAATGACTTCACTGACATGCAGACACTCATTGTTTAGTTGTTGGTTATTGTCATTGATTATCTGTCCTCTTGGTCAAGTGATGCGAACTAATACGACGAAGGTTGTGGGTTCGATTTCCATCCAGGACAGATATTTCAAGTATGATTGTTTCACGTTTGGATCATATAATATTTATTGTACTAAAGTGTTAAAACTTAGGTACCATACAGACTTTATAATTGCAAAACGTCATTTGGTTTCTTTCTTTCGTGTCTGTGGAAAGGATTAAAGGCTTAAAAGTAGCAAGTGGGTCGCGAGAACGTTTGCCAACAAATCGTGGGGTTCGTGACCGTCCGTGCCATCCACCGGCTACGGAGCGTTCGTGTGATATCGTTGTACAGTTTGAAATTTTTCACCATCATTCCACTACCTTACGTAAATACTCTTTGTATTATTCACCGATATTGGTATCGCCTCGAAGGTTAGCTGCAGCTAGCTTTGTAGTCGTCCTGGGGCCGATGGTGCATGCAAGAGGCTGGTCATCATCATACGTCATATTGGCATTATGTACGCTTTTTGCCTATATGTATAACAAACTGAAAAACAGTGCCTACGTATTGGTAAGAACTTTAAAATTAAACTCACAATACAATATTACGTTTCGTTATAAACAATTATATTTGTCTTGGCAACATTTTTTAGCAATTTAATAAAAATAAAGTGTTAAATAACCCAGATAACAAAATGTACAATAATAATCAACAAGAGTTTATTTTTTATGATTGGCGATACGCAAATTAATAGTACCATAGACAAAAAAAAACTATAACCAAATACGTGACAGTTGTTTTGGCGGCAATACGCTTACTTACGTGTGGCACAGATTAATAACGATAACCTAAAAAAAAAAACGAAAAGTAAAACGCGGCATAGCTATGTATTATGTACGCGCAAATCCGGAACCAATCGCGAAGACATAACGGTCATGGTTGTTTAAAGGTTTTTTAACGGGTGAACTCGTATTCGGTGCCCTACAAACCGGTCACGCGAGCTTCGAATCGCTGGTTACAAGGAAATAGCGTGTATCTGACGACGCCGGTATCACTGCAACCAATTTATTAGGGCGTTCTAGTCATTTGTTTTCGAACACTTATCTATTGCATTTACCAGATCCTGGTTAAAGTTGCGATTTGTTTGCGGACGGTTGGTACTACTGCGCTTAAATAAAAATGTAGGGCGATCTAGTCTTGTGTATTTGTATACTTATTTATTGAAATCCCTTTCTCTATGAGAGGAGACCCGGTCCAACAGTGGATCAACAAAAGGGTAAAAAAAAAAATTTTGACCCTTTTATTGAATTTATAACACATCATTACAGTTTATTAAACAACAAAAAAATAGGTTCTCAAGTTGACGCATATTTATATATATTTTTTTTAATGTATGACCCCGCATTACTTTTTACAGAGTAGTCGGATTTTGATAATCCTTTTTTTATTTGATAGGGTATATTTCGAAGTCGGTCACATTACAATTTTAAAAAAATCTTACTCTAAGCATATGAAAATAGGGGCCATTTGTGCTTTTAAGCTTCGTCGACGGTTTAATTTTTTTGTTAAAACATTTTATTTGGGACCCCCATCGTTTACAGGGCCAGTCAAATACTGACTATTTGACTAGTCCTGCAGAACGATCGAGCACATGAAATTCCCAAAGCCTACGTATCTGTCAGCCCAGTTACAAACGCACAAAGCGAATACAATTGAATGTAACGCGAATGGGTTATTGCACCCGCTGGTACCGTATATTTTTCTAACGCCATTGCCAGCTGACGTAGCCACAGATACGTATAATAGTACAATACAATAACTCCTATCTAGTCCGTGCCGTGCGTGCTGGATGTTAAGGGTGACCATAAAAAAATTGCAAGCGGGAATGATTTTATCGTGATTATAGTTCCTTGTCTATCGACCATCGGATTTGTGACTCCGTCTCTCGCAAAAGTTACAGTCGACCACGCTAATAGGAATAGAAGTAGTAAGAAAAGATTAGAATTAACAGCAGTTTGGTTTATTAAAAATCAGCGTCAATAACGGAATGGTCTCGCTGCGAAACATGCGAAATGGTCACCCCGTGTATTATGCGCGATTTGAGCATAGGCATTAAAGGGAATTGATGTCTATTGTTATGTGCGTAGAGTTCAAAGCAGCTAACGCGCCGGTCGGAAGTTAATAGCTTTCGATTTTTTTCATGGTCCGCTGTGTCTAAGTACTGTATCGTGTGGATCAGAATTAACCTGTTCATCTACCAATCGTGCACCGATACTTTTAGATAAAGGTCTTTTGATAGCCGTCGGCTTTTTTACGACGTTTTTATCGCTAAACACTGAACGCTCTATGCTCCGCGGGAACATTAATCCTAACGATCACTGTGCACTCAATGCATTATTTGTCTGTAGTTTAGTGATCCTGACTGCTGAATCGGGCGCTGCGGGATCGATTCCCAGTGAGGGCAATAATTTCTCTGATGAGCACGAATAATTTGTACTATATTTATAATTATGCGTTTACCTGTCTGATAGTACAAAGGCGTAGCTTAGTTTAGGATGCGAGGGCATTGTAATTGCTGTCAGAAAATTGCAATAATTATTGGGGTTTGCAATAAACGCGTTGGTCCTCACAAGGATCAAGATTATGGCCTCTAGTATACACGTGATTATAATTTTCGATGTACCCATGCCAGTTTAATTGACCATTAATTCCCCACAAGTAACGTTAACTTCACACCGATTCTCTCTAGATTAGTACACTTTCTTCGGCCGGCGCGAGGTGGGAAAGTAGATGCGATGACCACGTGACGCTTTGTGACAGAGAGTCAACAATTAACATTAGCCACATCATCAAGAAACAACACTCCTTTCTGTGGAGTGTTGTTTCTCGATATGATATGATACGATAGGATATGACTTCTGTTACGCTTTTCGAATAAGGAAACATTTATTTTGTGTAAATGTAGACCAATATGGATGATCACTTACAACAAACTGCAGTTTTAAAACAAATAAACACACGTATATTAAAAACAAAACCAAGTATCTACAAACATTATAAAAATATCTGTAGGCACCTGTTTCCCATGTCAATTGATTAAGTTATCATTTCTTTGCATTGCAGTTTTTCTTTAAACTGTCAAATAAAAATAACAGAAAATTCGCTTTTCATTGAGCATACCTGAATCGTCGTCGTGTCCGGTGTTAAGCTGCAGCGCCAGCGCCCGCAGCTGTCTGAACACCTGGACGGCCTCGCTGCGCAGCCAGCCGTCGTCCTCCTCGGGCTCCGTCTCCATCTCGGAGTGCAGCGACCGCGCCGCCTCCACCGTGTCGTTTGTCTCCGGGCTGCCGATCCTCTCGGCGAGGGTGTCGTGCGACCTCTGGAGCCTTTCCAACTCCTTCAGCGTGTTCTGGTACAGGTGTTCCTGGGGAGATGCCGTCAGTTAGACGCGTGGAACCGTAGAACTATAAGAGATCGACTGGGAAGATCTGTCCTCAATACGACATTCTCATATATTATCTATCTTATTTTTTGGAAATGGAATGTCACTGAAAGGAAAATCGTGAGGCAAGCAGTACACTTTAGAGAGTCAATTATATCGGAGACGAACTTCAGAAAGACCAGGTTAAGAGTGCCTCTAATAGATGACCTCGTAGTCATGATTTCTATGAAAGTAGAAACGAAAGAACAATCAGTCAGCATCAAAGCCAATAAAACTCTTTTATCTCTGCCTATAGTAGGGAATAGACGTGATTGTTGTTGTTGGGTTGATTAGAACTTTACGGTTGAAATTATTGAGAGTATCGCAAACATTGAAATAAATGTCAATAACAGCCATCCACTGTATTCCAGTTATTTTCCGAAACAACTCAGCGAAAAAGTCTAGGAATATAGAATTGGATATAATTAGCAAGATACCAAACAGGATGTAATTCTGTAGTAACGGATGCTCGCTATTGTACGAGCAGTCGAAAAAAGGCTTTCGATCTAACTGGGCGCTCGGGTTATTGAACTCGTGTCTTTGACACGACTAAATCCGATAAATATTTGGGAATTCAACCATTAAGACTAGTTCTTATCAACAAATTTGTTTAGTCAGAAATCGGAAACATCACCACTAAATCTTTCCAATATTACTTCGTTCTCGTTTTAGATAAAAGAAAGATTGATACACGAGCTACCATCATTTATGTTTAACACGCTACTGTTTCTATGGACGCTCAATGAAACTCAGTGATCTGAGGGTACGATGCTTCCATCCAATCTCCTTCCCATCGAACACTTTCCACCGCTCAAGGTAATATACTATGTATACCTGTTCTTTAAGCTGCCTTTCCAGAACGGCGATCATATCGTTAGCCTCGTCGAGCTGCTGGCGAATGTTCTCCTTGTCCTTCAGCGAGCTGGTCAGCCGCCGTTCCAGGTCAGCTCGCTTATCGCTGACCAATGCGAGTTCCGATTTAAGGGACTCCAGGCTTTGCACATGGTCCTGTTGAGGACAAATGTACGACAATTAATACAGTATCCTTTGCGACTACTACGATCACTAACTATCGAGATCAAAGTAGAAATATTGCTAAAGCTTGACTGGTAGACAATGTCACGAGGCATAAACTTCGGCCTTTGTAATCCTCTACGTTACAACAGAGAATCAATGAATAAATATTCTCAAAGTATAAATCACCATAACCAATACCACCGTGTTCCATCTTTAGTTAAACTCACGTGATCTCCCAAAGTTGACTCTCAAGCATTGCGAGTTAAGAGTTCAAGTCAACGTAGTGGATATAAGTACTTTCAGACAAGATCAATTTTTCTTCGCACAGTATTACCTGTAGGTCTGTCTTGCGTATCGAGCACTGGTCCTTGAGGCCCTCGAGCTGCGCCAGCAGGTTGGCTTCCGTCAATGAAGATTCTTTCAGTTGCGCCGTCAGCCTCGAATTCTGCGCGGTGAGTTCAGCTATTAAGCTGGCTTTCTCTTCATCGCGCTGTGGAAACAGATTTAGAATTAGAACATGATATATATTGCAAGTTATGAATAAATTGTGACAAGTCGACTTACCATTTTGAATGTTTTTTTTTTTAGTTTGAATGTTAAAACGGAAGTTTCACTGAATGTTTTATAAAATCAACAAAATAAATGTGACAGCAAATTATTGAATTCATCTCGACATGTCAAAGTATTCACGATTTGCACTCTTATTGCACATTTGTATTCGGTGAAATGACATGGCAAGGATGAGTTCTCACCTAACATCGTTCAAATGCAATCATCATCACGCCTGTGATCCCCTTAAGGGGTAGGCAGAGGAGTGTAGTACACCCCCACATTTCACCAGTTACGTTTAAGT
>DWDX01000603.1:0-24658 GCA_018245675.1 Agara michaeli
GGATGGGATTCGAACCCACGCGTGCAGAGCACATTGGATTAGCAGTCCAACGCCTTAACCACTCGGCCACCTCGTCACATTGAATAGTGGCGAAATTATGACACATTCCCGTGAGGCTCGTTATACGACCGCTGTATAACTATTTATACAGATGTTCCGTTGCTATAAGTAGTATAAGTTGTACTGAATAGTGTCTCATTAGCATTTTAAGGAAATTTTCCTACGTTCTGTTCAGACAATGCGCTTCTCTGAAAGTGGTGTTAAAGTGTTAAATAAATAGAAAATGTCAGGTTAAAGCCTGGTTCTCTTTGGTTATGATTAAAGAGTGTTTTTACTGGAGCCTGAGAGTCTTATCTATCTGAAACACAGCGAAGGATAAATTCAAATAAATATTAAAATGTATGTATATATGTACTTGCAATATGTTAGTGAAAATATGGTATATATGTATTACAAAAATAAACATGTAATGGATTTATATAAACCTAAAATTGTACTAACCAGAAACGATTGCTTCTTAACAATCGTTTTTAAATATCGACATGATAATGATGTTGTTTATAATGGCTGCTTCACTCATAGCGCTCGGTGCGCCCGGCATATTGGAGAATATTCGTACGAATGCATTTAAAGTACACTCTTGTCCACTTTGCTCACTTGATATTGTGAACCCCAGTAAAATGCCCGCTATTCACTTGTCTCAACAAACGGGTTATGGCGTGTGGCGCGTGTGACGCATTAAGGGCCTCACCGATGCGCACGCGCACAAAGTATTAAATTATTCAAAGCTCTGGTAGGTTAGGAGCCAAACTTTGCTGAATATGGTGCTTCTTTACGATTGCAGCGTTATACTAATAATATCGCACCGTGCCCTCTGTTATTGACAAAGACATTGTAAACAATTGTATTAAATAAACAAAATTCACCAAAATTCCGTTTTTTTTTTGTATAAGTTTGTATTTTTCTGTCTGTGTATCGGGTCTAACATAAAGTCGATAGAATCGTTAATTAAGACGTGTGTTATGTTGTTTTTGTATGAAAATGAACTGTACCTTCTATCTGATAAACGAAGCTCAGTACACAGGTACGTAAACGAAGTTCGTTATTTCTGATTATTGGATTATATCGAACTTCTCGATACACAGAATATAAAGCCCAAGGTGAGTGTCTATGGAAACGGCTAACAAACAATTGCTGGACGTTTTCAAGCAAGCCGAAGACCCTATAGAAGGCACAAGAACTGTCGTCTCACGACAACTAGCGTTTGTCTGCTATGGTGGCATTATAAAATATGTTGTATTTGAATGTATGTTAGAATATAGACGAGGTATAATAGAAACAATGAGGTCGAGTCCAGTGATAGTAATGAAATTTGCGAGTCGCGACCTCATTCATATTCCTAAAGAGTGTTGTAATTATTCACAAGCGAAGCCGGGCGCATTATGTAAGTTTTAATGAAAGAAAGTACAGGTCCATTAGGGGCGGAATATTCATTGTCTAACGGCGGAGCTTCGTTCGCGTAATAAAGGTGCCCAGTTATTGTTGAGGATGTGTTCTCGTGGACCGGGGAACTGCTCTTTCACACTTCGGATTTGATCTCATACCTACTAGCTTTTAACTGTGACTCCGTTTGTACGGATCTTAACTAGTTTCCATGCAATGTTTTCATTTCCGATAGTAATCTATTTACACGGTAAATTTCGTAAAGGATCCTGAAAATGTCACAGGCATACTTACTTTCCGCAATTAACATTTTACGTTTTTCAACCCCTACCGAGAAGCTGTTGCTTCCACAAACGGTATTAGTCTGATAAATATCAAACGAGGTGATCTCAATAAAGAAAACTACAGGAAACAACCAAAATAAATAATTCCGTCCGAACGAGAATCCAATGCGTACGTAATGAACAGTGCGTAAAGAATTCTATTAACACAAAGTACAGTGATTAACAAAGAGGAGCATCCACGGCCACCGTTACACAGTACTTGAATCACCATTTTGGGCGTTTACCAATCAATGACAGGCCCGTATACGGCCTACAGAGGGCGTGTGGAGATTATCTTAATGGGCACCGACATTGCGCACACGAATTATGTATTCGAGAGGCACAATCGGCCCAAATGAGAGGCCAATCAGCCACCCGTGGCCGCGTGAACGGTAAACGGCAGTGACGGACGTGACGACAAACCGAATCGATATTTACGTAAATGTGCCCACGTCTCTCGTGGTCCCTAATGAAGCACACGCAGGTAACAAGGGAGATATTTGCCGTTTAGATGTCCGCGGGGTAAAATTTGTCATCACGAGTTTCAACGCGTGTCTATCTGTTATCTGACTAACACAGCACAGGACAGTGCTTAACGGGTGCTCCGAAATTTGGAAGCGCTCATGAAATTACGCCATTGACGGTGAGTTAAAACGACAGGCGGTCGTGTCCGGTGTTGCGCAAGTTTTCAAAACTTATGCGTTTTTGTTGTTCATATAATATCGCGTTTATTTTACAACGGTCTTGAATATTGTGTGTCACTTATTCACTTAACATTCAAACGTTACTTCCGTATAATACATTCATTCATTAATACGTAATTTAGAGCAAATAGAGAATTGCCCGTTTCTCTGCAACTTGCGATATGATCACACATATCTAATTTATGGAGAGGAAACTATGCACGAGTAGATATTCTGAATAAACGTGAAGTGTCTACCTATAATTTTGTAGAAACAAAACAATTTGTCTATACAAACTGTACATAATTATTCAAATTTCATATACACCGAATATATAAAAATAAAATCTATGTCGTCCGTGTGGGACCCTACGCAAAATAAAGTTAGAATAAAGTTTTTGCGTTGCGTCAGACTCACCCCGGTCAGGCATCTCATTATTCCTTCTTTTCGTATGTTCCTTAGTAACCTTTTGCGGGCGTAATATGTATTTCTGGGCATGTGTGGTGAGGTAAAAACAAACAGGCAATCGTGTTCTTCGATATAACGTACAAATAGCTACAAAATACAAATACAAAACATACAAAAACTTGTTTTGTTGTTTCGATTCATTAAGAATTGTCATTGAGTATTTGTAATCTAATTTAATATTGAGAATATTGTTTATTGTTTGTGGTGTATCAGATCATACTCATACACTCCGAGTAATATTTGCACCACGACGTTGGGACCCAGTTATAATTTCTAAGTGGAAAAGCTGTGCTATTTACGCTTCTGAATTACTTTGTCACTTAAGTAAATACACCTTGCAAGTAGGTGATGAAATGAACAGCTAATTCTTTTAATAACATTATGATACTCTTCTATAACAGAAAACGTCATAACTTTAATTACCGAGACTTCACAGAAGGCAAGGAACTGTAAACCTGGTATACTGCTTAAATTGTTTTATTGCATTTTCCTTTGTAATTTTATCGAGGTAACCCGTTTGTTACCGGTAGCAGAATCAGAATTACATTTATACGATTAGGGACAAAAGTAGTGCATATTTGACTGGTAACATAAAAGTAAATCCTGTAGTAACACTGTTGTTTTATGATAGATAACATGCTAACAATTTTATTATCATCATTTAAACATGCTGCTAACATTCTCGAAGATTTGGCATTGTATTTCAGAAGCAGGATCACCGGTTAAGAAATGTATGAAATTGAATTGCATCTAAGAGTACTTATTCATAATATTTGTCGGGAAGTTTACGTTTAACTTCTTGAAGCAATAGTTCGTAGCTGAACAGTAAATAATAGCTTGGAACAATGGAATATTGGAACACATGTGCTTCTCGCTACTCTTGGCCCATCTAAAGTTAATCTAATCAAATATAAAGTTTCAACACGCTTTATTGTTTATTACTGAAATGTATGTAACATTTGACCTGAATAACGTTATGGTTTTTAAAATTAATAACCACTTGTGAGGACGGTTAAAAATAGTAAACTTGGTCTGACTGGATATGAAGGCTGCCAACAAGCACTGAGCCACGTGGTCGATTATGGTTCCAACCTTTCTCATTATGAAGAGAGGTCTATGTCTCGCAGTGGATTTACAAAAGGCTGGAAACAAAAAATTGTGAAATATTGAATTTGTGACAAGTTCTTTTCGTTTCGTTTCCGTTCATTGCTTGGAAGTCCTAGGACTGCTAATTTAACACAATTTCTAGATAATATCGCAGATCACAATGAATACTATTTATTCACAATCCTAGACTTATTAACCGCAGTAAAGTATTGGCAAGGGTGCCTCTAAAGGCTTCGAAGTGTTTCGATACTCTGTGATCTTTGAATGGTGTCACCATTGCAACCAGAATTTATTTATCAATACACAGGATTTATACCGGTACAAAGGCGCCTCTGCCCAAAAGTTAGAGGACTCCATTTTGTATTTACTTATGTAGAATTTGAGAAACCTCTCAGTATAGTAAAATTTCAAAAATGGTTTTCCATTTGTTCATTCAGGAAACGGGTTCCTGCAGCATTTATTAGTCCCATAAACTCGAAATAGTTTGCGAGGATGAGAATAGAAGCGTGAACGGGTAATCCATATAAAAACGTTGATGTAGGGCACCGCTGTTAGGAGGCGATGTTCAATGGCCCGCGAATGGCACACGGTTGGGAATGTGAACTTATCGCGCCAAACGTCGTCTTATTTTTCTTTCGGCGAGAATGCTGGGATTATGTTTTTATTATAAACATATGTTGGGAGCAGGTATGGAGTAATGCCTACAGGAAAGATGAAGTCATAGAAGTGGTACATACGAGTGCGTCTGTGAAACGTTTATGTTTTTGTTATTTTTACGGATCCCAATAATACAGTTAACATTTTATAAGAGAAGAACTGTCTATATATCTGACTATTGTCTTCGGTGTTGTAGGATTTATAAAGAATTTATTATATTTATATAGTTATTCATATCATCAGGTGTATAATTTACTCCAATGTGTACAATACTCGTATATTCTGTGTTTGATTTTGAATCCTGATAAGCACTCAGTTTAAATGTTTACCATCATTTTTTACATGTTAGCACTTCCTTAACAAAACATGCATTCTTTATGCATTCTATATACTCTTCGGAAATATTCGAACTGATGCCAACGTCGCCTTTTCTACATCGCGCTACGCGCCGGAGGGAGAAGTTCCATCCACATCAGCTGGACACGTGGCAGTCCTCAACTGTTCGTTTTTCGCGTTTATTTTTGCCACGAACGTGCAAACTATGGAATGGGCTCCCTTCCGACATGTTCCCTGTGCACTATGACATGGGGCTCTTCAAAAAAGGCGTTAATAGAGTTCTTCAGGGCTGGCAACGCATTGGTGACTACTTACCATCAGGTGGCCCGTCTGCCTGTTTGTCAGCTAGACGATAAAAAAAATGTTAAATTAAATATTGGGTTTTGGTATATTCTTATCCATTACCTATTCGTTGCTTTCTTATACGAGTACAGTATCATCAGTACTAATATTGCATGGCCAAATATTGCATGGAATATGTTTACTTGCTTGCCGGTGTTTTAATTAACAAATATTGCTATGGTGTTGCCGTGCACGCTGCTTTTTTAACGTCAACTTATCGCCTGTAATAAAAGCGTGTCGCAGGCCGGCGTGTAAAGTGTACATATTTATTGCATTTTGACGACTCGACGCCGCCGGTGGCAGAGTTTAATTCCTCCAACAGGTGATGTTATCATGAATCTACACTTTTATGTTTGAACGTACTGTATTACATACATCATGCTGTTTTACGGACATCGGCTACTGTATTACCGACTTGGAAAACTACTATTAACAAAATCGGTCGCACTGGAGTAATCAAGTCATCGTCTGTCTGCTGGAGGGGGTGTACGGTCATACCAGTACAAAAGTAACATAGCGGTGGCCTCGTCTTGTTACTTCGGGGTACTACCAATGTGTACCTTATTTTCTCCTGGTGGATTACAATGAACTGACCTTCAATTACCCGTGCAGTCGGTCTCGGACGAACTGCTGGATAACAATCGTTAAATCTCGTCGGAGGCCTCAAAGGCGGCCTATAAACATCCGACAAACGCCATGGCACACGATTCCGCGAGAAGCAGTCAGATGCAAAAAATGTTGTAGTCATCAGCTAAAGTACGGTATATGGTTGTAGGTAAGGTACCTATTGCACTTAAATATTTGTTTGCTGAAGCGACGTGCGAATATGCTAAATATACAGTACACCGTTAGCGCTCTTGCCAGAGCCGCGTTAGATAGTTAAAAAAAAAAACTAACGAACTTTTTTTTTAATACCAAGATTTTTAATAAATGTTTACGAACATAAGTACCACAGTAAGTAAAAAGTATAGATTTGTTTTTTTATCGTTTAAATTATTAATGCAGCTTTTTGAAAACGTTATATAAATTATCTTTGTTAATGTTAACAACATTCAAATGCCGTTTTTGTCTCTGTCGTCCGATTGCTTCATCTCGACACGGGCCGGTCCCGGTAGGGGCGCATATCGTGGTCGACATGTTTGCGCTTAGTTGCGCACAAATATACGTGATCTAAATAAATGAATTAACCGCTCGTTTGAATTTTAGTGCGGCATTAAATTTATGCAATTTAGATGTCAGACCCGCATACTTGGCGCCGTAACCGAGACTATAGACCATGATTGACATCAATATTTCGTGGCACAAATAAAACTGCATTTCGTTTGTTCATCGTTTATCTCTTTACTTTTCCATTGCTGGGCACACGTCTTTATACGAAATGAGGCATGTACAAAAAGCATTTTAAATTTTTATTTCAACAAATAAAGCGTTCGCTCTTTCTTAACACGATTTCTGCTTGTAATATTATTATCACATATATACATAAAATATGCTTACGGTGACGTTATTTAACAGTAAATCAATATTATAAGAGTAGATACACTGTTTAATTTGATTTATAAATTGTTTTAAATGTTCCAAGAAATTCTTTTACAATTGCTTATTGCGAAAGTCGTCGAATCCGAATTTATCGTGGAGTTTTTCCGAACATTCCAGAACGTTCTGGAGTATTTGCTAATGTCCTCCAACATTAAGCCCGAGATTATCCCGTTCGACGCACACCAGGTGGGGATTACTCGGTAATAGCTGAGAATAAGTGGGAACAACTTTGCTTTGAGGTTGTTAGCACTCTTTATACGAACTCGTATTTAATTCTGTAACAAATAGAACAACTAACATTGAACTATTATTGTTGGACTGGAAATCCTTACAGTCATTACAGATGTAGTTCTTTACAAGGTGTAACTGTGTAGGACCTTTTTTTACAGCAGAGGCATCGCCATTCCAGCCAAACTTTTGCTCTAGTCTTTTTCAGTTTAATAAATATGTCCGGCACTAGTCCGTGATTCATGGTGATAGTATTAAAACAATATAACGTTAAGCTTTGAGAAGCAAACGTTACATCGTCCCGAACTCGATTTCGGGTCGTCTGCGTGACCAACGTACATGCTCCCAATCAATCACTGGTCAAAAATTTCATAAAACTGATTTATTTATTGTAAGTCTTATTAAATATTTTGTTTATACGGTAATGTGTTTAGTTTTTGGTTTCCATTTAAACGGCTTCATTGTGTTCAGCAAATGAGGTGATAAAGATATTTATTTATAATCTATATCTATAATCCGACATCAGTATCTAGTGTTTCCCTAAATATATCGGTAGGTGCGCGTGCAGGGTGAAAGAATGGTACTCTAGTTTTTCATATTGTTGTCGATTTATCGATAACCAATCGGTTCAGCTGGCCGGCCTACGATCTGCTGTACCACAAAAATGCCAACGTAACACTCGAAACTGCTCTTTTATATTGTCCATCACCAATGCAACGGGCGATCGGATTTCGTTACGCTGCGACGGGCTTACGTAATATACGAGTGCCTCGCTGTCCTCGTCGGAGTGCACGGCGCGTCTGGCTTTGTGTGCGGTACGTTTACAATGCAGTGAGTATATAGAAACGATTCTATGAATTTAAAATAAATGACAAATTAATATTCAGTTCATTTGGTAATTAGGACCCGTGCCAAAAGTGAATTAAATCTACATAAACATATTTACACATTAATTTCATGTAACAATTGAAATGATTAAAAAAACTTGTAAAAATTGTAATTATATTACTGGAAAATTGTGATGACTCAAGGGCGCCCTGGTGTGTGTTTACTCCACTTGTTTCGTATTCCAGACAAAAAAAATTAAAACTGAAAACTTACTAGGCATAAATACTAAAAGAACTTCTATATTCTTATTATAATAATTGTAGACTGACATTTCTGTAACAACATATTTGGATAGTTACGAGTTCGCAGTACTAACAGTCTGTCCGCATAGCAAACAACCTCAAAGCTCGGGAAAATCCTGTGCCACTTATTTCTGTAGTCAAGTGTGAGCATGTTGCAGTTATCTCCAAGCGCATCGCTACGACTATGACGCTCGGGCGTGCAGTACGCGGGGCCGTACCAGGTGCGCTGAGCGGCGCGGCTGCGGCCCTTAGCGAAATGTGACTGGCAACTACCTCTCGTGATACGTTCTACGGAACCGAGATGGCTTTACTTGAATTAAACTAAAAATGTAATTTACACGTGTATAATTTATGTATTATTTTCGTTGTGACTTCAACTCTGAGAACATTTTAGACATAAAAAACAATTAGTTTAATTATAGCGTACACCGTACGCCCCGCAGACATTCTGTCTTTGTTCGTTCCAGTATTATTGGTTTTTAGTAATGTTTTGTTGACTTTTATTGCAACCGTTCGTATCGCAATGTAAATGCCTTACAATCGACGATATGAATGTGTCGCTTATTCCTGCAGTCAAGTGAAGCCATGGTGCGGTTATATCGGAGAGCACTTATGTGACACTCGAGCGTGCAGTTATATCGGTACGTATCAGGTGCGAAGAGCGGTGGCCATTTGCGATATACAACTGAAACTTGTGAGACGCTTCACAAAATGGAAATAGCGTTTTATGTTTAAACGTAGTACAGATGTTGTGCTTATGTCCGCTCAAGTCGTAATCTCCCGCTCTATATATTGGAGTGTTGTTTTTAGAAACTTGCAGCGAAATACAATGTAATCGTTACTAAATTTCTGATCATACCTCAGAAATTAGATAATATTCCTAACATAGTACAGAATACTATGTACATTATACATATTTCATACCTTAACTTTAAGATGAATTATATAACAGAAGTTTTTGTCATTAGTTTGTGTAACCATAGCGCCCATAATACTGTGGTTGTGTAATAGCAGTAGTGGCGCAGGTGCAGTGAAGGGACGAGCCATTTATGAAATGGAACTACTATAATTTGGAAAATGTATTCTTCACGCGGAGTTTTACTTACTGAATTTACATTTTCTAACTTAGCTTACTATCAGTATAAAACCGTCTCTTATATTGAAAATATTTTTTAATTTTTTTGCTAGGCATTACATTACCTGCGACTCTTATCGTTGCAGATTTATTTATGAATTAAGTGTGTTCAATTATTTACTTTATTTATTGTCTGTGTTTGATTCTGTCTTATTTGCTTTCTGGAAATGCCTTCCACTGAAAGACATGGAAATATTTATTAGCCTAATGTATTACTACGAACATGTTTATTTTACCAGTTCTGCAAGTGAAATTAGAGTCCTATTAATTTAATTTTAAAAAATTGTACAAACATAGACAATAGATACACAGGTACACAGACCTGTTTGAGTGCTATAGTTGTTTATAGCTGTTATGCTTTGCTCAGCATCAGCCCGCGCTGCACGTGGTTATTTTTCTGTCAATCAAATCAAATTAATGTGTTAAAGCTCAGAGAGAGAGAGCACGTAAATAGAGATCATTAATGACGCCGCATATGAAAACGTTGCGAACCGTACAGTCACGTAGTCAATAAGAGTAAAGTACAAACTGTGTTATACCGATACTTTAAAAGCGGCACGATTTGTATGCATCCTACATTAAACCCGACCATTTTAAATATTCACAGATAAACTTGCCAGTGTATATTTTATTTCATTTTGGTAGTTGCTTTAGAAATTTCGGATCTTTTAGTAAATTGCTTAGAAAACTGGTTTATCAATTTTTACGTGCAGAACTGTTGTTATCTATACTCTATACTTAATAATATAATATAATATAATAATACTATAAAGAGGAAAGATTTGTGTGTGTACACACACACACAAATCTTTCCTCTTATACACACGTGTATGTATGTAACGAATAGGTTCAAAAACTACTGTACCGATTGAAAAAATTATATGACCATTTGAATGCTACATTATCACTGATCAACATAGGCTATATTAAGTACAGGAAAAAAATAAGGAACCTTACTAAAACAACCATAATGTAACCCAAGGTGTATTTCTTTTTGCCGTAAAATGTCTTTCATCGCATGCGCTGCGAAAACTATTGATGATAGAACAAAAAAGATTTCTACAATATTAAAGAACATATCGATATCTACAAAAAATATCATGATAGCATATGTCTGACTATTCTAGTTATGTCACTATAATTACTTTTTAACGTTTTAAAAGTGAATAGAAATTGCGATCAAAATCAGACCAACCATACCTTCGCGTTCATCCTTATCCAAATAAATCATTTGCTAAGCAAGACTGTTTCAACACCTGTTTGAATTGCTTTTTAGTTAGTTCAAATCGGACATTCCGTTCAAATACAAGAATTAAAAAATTAACGCCACCGCACCGCCGCGCTGCCGCTGGTATAGCACGGAGGAGTCGACACCAAACATCTAACCAGACATGGTGTTACGGGAAATTTACATATATGAGATAACTTATTATACCATTATTTTAATAATTTATATGGCAGAACAACGTTGGCCGATTCAGCTAGTAATTATATATAATAATCAACTTTTTATTGTATCATTAAAAATGTCAAAGCTAGTTTTTAATGTGACAAGTTCATTTACACTTTGTAATAGTGTTGCTTCGCAAAGTTCCATTTCAAACGGACACTAAAAGCAGCAAAAGCGGGTAAAATCAGAAAAATTACTCTCACAAAAAATATTGTCAGTAATTTAGGTGAGTCGTAGCGAAGTCAGCATTTTTATTTATTTAGATTTAAGAACCGCGTTCGGGATTCCGTTTGGCTGTAAAAGAAGTTGCAGAAAGCGTTACTTTTTACGTTTATGAGCGCGATGTGTAAAAACTACGAGGCGAATTTTTATGACGCGCCGTGTTTTGACTGTTTGAGTGCCTTAAGACCGTAGGTGTGTTGCGTAGACGTGACTTCTTCTTCAGGGATTTTGATGAATAACCTTAATTTTTATAGACCAATTCCTTTGTACTTGCGCGTAAGAGTAAAAATATCAAAGCATATTTACACGTAAAATGACAAATTAATTTGAAATGTTTTTCGTTGCCGCAGCTCATTTTTAAAATAGTTTTTAAAAATGTTTTTTTTCATTTACACCTACTCGTAATATACGGAATTCGACACTTTCATAGTTGTATATGTACTCGACAGTTAGCGGGAAAGCGACAAAATATGAGATAGTGTATAAAAACAACAACTCAAGTTTATTTTAGCTGTACAACATTTCAGTCCAACTGTCGGCCACACTAGCCAGGAAACAACTGAGGAAGGCCTGGAACTTAGTGTCCCAAGATTCTGCCCGAGCTACTTTAAGGGAGATTGTGACCATCCCGGCCTTAACGGCCTAAGTCAAGATTTAGTGATTAACGATAGCAAAGAGAACCGTTTGCTTAAAATACCCTTTATGCGTTAAGAAAACCAAAGCTAAATGATATAAACCGTTAACAATTATCCGACTAAAAACCCCCTGTTTCCTTTGTTGCTTGAATAACGTTGTTGACGGATATGCCAGCCCGTCAGGGTTTTGAGCGCTTCAATATTTGTCTGAAGTGTCTGATTCTATTATGAAAAATGTATTGTATAAACTGATGTCGAGTCTCGTGTTGCATTTTCATTGGAAAAATGGTAAAATTGGATCTGTCACTGGAAAAAATGCAGATTTTTCAGTTTTCATTTGAACAAAGACATCAAAGAGGAATAAAAAGGAACATTTTGAAACAACATTTTTTATCAAGGCATTAAGTTTGCGTATTGTTACTTTGTTTTATAAAGGTGCAATAAACAGTATACACAAATAAATTAAATAAATTATCAATTATAATTATTACTTACTGACTGACTGATTTAATAATTTACAGTTTTGTAAAGAAATGGGCTAACTGACACTAACAAATCTACTTTTAGTCCTTTTTGTGGTGCGGTTGTATTTAACATAATAAAAACAACATTTTATATTGTAATTGTTCCTGTAATGTGTTTGTGTGTACAAAATAAATTTAAAAAAAAAACAAGTTTCAATTACATATTAGTTTTTCATAACCTGTATCGGCTTTTATCTGAGGATACAAACGTTTTCATGTCATGCCTAGCCATGTCTTCTTAGTGTCATGTCATTAGTATTTTATGCCTTGATTGAGTATCGATGTCTTTAGGTAATTACTGTAGACCCTATTGATATATAAATATTGAAATGCATATTCAATTTAATACAGCCATTAATAGAAAATCATTGGCGTTATTACTATTCTCGTATAAATTTTCTCAATGTTGACTATGATACCGAGTGTTGATTTAATTTGTGGTGTTATTGTTTTTATAAGGATTTGCAACTTGCAATATATACGTACATGGATCTGTATAAGTAGTTTTATATATATATGACTAAACAATTCAGTAGCGAGAAACAAGTCCATTTCGCCGGAGTAAGTTTAAACTGGGATCGCATTTTTAAAAACGAGCAGTGAGCTCGATACAATTCGCATTTCCCGCGTCGGATAAAACGTCGGATTGCACTGAAATACATTTCATTTATTGGCAGACTCTTTGCTGTAACCGGCAGGTAAGCTTGTTTTAAAGCGTATTTACTATATGTCTGTAAAAGGTGAACATTCAGTGAAGCTTGCTTCCTGGAAATGTAGAAATATGTATCTTAAGGCGCCGACAGTGTGGGAACGCTAGATGCCCTGATGCGTTTGCACACGTCCCGTACACTTAATACTCGCCAACAGTCTGCATGATTAAGTAACTCGGAAACTGGCGTCATATTATCATGAGCTTTCATAGTTTTTTGAAAGACTGAATCAACAGTCTGTTCCGTTACAAATTGTCAAATTAGAGTTGTTAGATTTAATGATTATTAATATACAATATTACAAGGCAATATTACAAGAAGGTCTTTTTCCAAGTAGACGGGAGATCAGAAGCACAGGAGGCAACAATTAGATATCTGAAAATGTATGTTATAAAGTTTGGTTTTCAGGGCGTGAAATCGTATCACACCAACGAACCGTAGAAAGGCGTCGTGGAGGGCCACTCTTCGCGGCTTGTCCGGGTGGGATTATTTTATAGCAGTGAGCCGCCAAGGGGATTGTGGTCATCTGTGGTTCGTCGTACATTTGTACTGATCAGCGCGGTGCGGTTTGGGCCGTGGTATTACGGGTCATGGGCATACCGCAAATAACGGCAGTTCTACCACAGGCTAATCGCATATATCGTTATTAGGGTTTCTTACATGCCATATGGTCATACAATAGCCGTTTAAACATCAACATCAAACGCACGTGCAGTAATCGTGTGTGGGACGTTGGAATAGTTACGCCAAGAGGTATAGGCAATATTGCTCGAATGCACATCTGATTCGGCGTATCAAAATATCATGTTTTCATTAAACACAAAATTACACTTTCTTGCTCTAAATTGAAATAATTAATGACAATTTCCTCATTTATTCATGTTATTCATGTAAATCTTGTATGTAACAAAATATCCACACTTATTATAGGTACTCGTAATGTAAAGTTACAATTTTGCTACACAGTGGTTAGTTATTTTTAACCGACTTCAAAAAAAGGAGGAGGTTCTCAATTCGTCTGTATTTTTTGTTGTAGTATATTTCGTTAAAATGAACCGTTTTTGTTTCATAATTTCGTTGAAGGGATATTTCCCAGGAATAATGTAATCATATATTAACATGTGAACATCCACAGGTTGAACTGTACAACCGTGTTTTTCCAATTGGTTTAATTAAGCTGTCAGTAACATTCATGTTAAAAGTCACGTTATTTTAATGACACGAGAAATAATATTGCTTATTACAAATAAATAGCTCATAGATTTCATATAGAGCAAACTGTGACCTCATGATTTCATTGTGTATTTAATTATATTATAAGTCCTTACAGTACAATTTATGTTATTTATTAATGTGACCGATGTAATATCTTGGAGCTAGTCACATATTCCACTAAAGTGCAACTCTAACCGCACATATTAATTCAACTTGACAAAACGTCCACAAAAGCAAGGAAAATTATATACAAAGACAGAACGCGACATTATTCTCCGTTGAAATTAATGAGTGCAGATCTCTCGCCTTGACGTATCACGGTGTTAGGGTCTGTCTGCACTATCGTTTCGTGTTCATCTGACGGCATATTAGATGCATTCGTATCCGCTATTCTTTAAAAGTGCTTGGCGAGTGTTCCTCTGCAGTCTCTACTCAATTCTAAACTCGATAACAGTAATAAAGCTGAAGGAAGTCTATTACTTGGGATTATTCAAAACAAGAGCGAAAAGGCATTTGTTAAGCTCTAGCTTAGACATTAATGTTTGAAGACCGCCGTGTCAACTTAATACAAGCCTGTCTGTTTATGTCCGATTAAGTATTCATAGACCTATTATGGGGTGAATTGCATTATACGGAATAAAAAAATATTAATGCGAAGCGCGGAAAATTGTACATAAAAACACAGCGTGACATTAGTCTGTGCCGAAATTAATGATTACGTATATCTCGCGTCAGTCTCCTTGGAGTGTTACATATCATGCGTCGTGAATTAAACCACATTGTCTGGTGTAAAGGAATTTTAATCGTGACTCAAATTGTTACAGGTACAAAGTATACCAAATAAATCATGCCATGTTATTTTTGTAAACTTCTATTGTGTGAATTTGTCCGTGTAAAGGTTGTGGCACAATGATTTATTTATATGACAGTAAGAGAGAACCTAATAAGCGCGACTGTCTCTACATATCTGTTATATGCTGGTATTTCAGGGAGGTGGCATGGGATCGAGAGGTAAAATTTCATACTTACGTTTGTTTTAAATTCGATTTTCACCCGTGTTTTCGCAATCCAGCGGCATCCGATCCAATTGGGATTGAGTAGTTTTTCTCGGAAATAAGTTCGTTGTACTTTTAAAAACTTTATCAATATTGTGCCATCATATTGTTAATTGATTGCAAAATATTGCATTGCATTAACTGAAAAAATATTGTAAATATTAAATGAAAACATATTTACATGTATAAGTACATATATAAAGTAACTACGCGCGCACTTCAATTTACGAGTTAAGTACTCTCGGGTCACTTGACACAAACAATCACTTGACGTTTAATTCCGCCATTAACATTATAATCCGCTTTAATCGAGAGCATTGAATGTCAATCAACGTCATAACGGGCATAACTAATTAGGGTTTAGTTCCTGATGTAGCTCTTAACATTAGCGATGCTTATCGACTCTGTCAGAGTCAGGGCGGCTCTCTATCGCGATTGCAACTTAGCTGCATAATGTTGTTAGTACCTACGAGTAGTAGTATCTACAAGTACTTTAATAGTTTCGACTATTAGCAACAATAATTCTTAAAATCAATCAACAATTATAAAAGATTTTTTCAACACAATTAAAAGTTACACACACTCTTTCATGTACGGTATACGACTATTATACATTTATGACCCACTTTTAATAAAAGTACTCTTTATCTATTCAATCCATTATTATTACTATGTTACAGTGTGATAGACATGTCATTTTCACGTATAAGTTTGTTGAACATCTTCAGCGACAGGGGAATAAAATCTTCGTATCCCGTGTAACACAAAAAAGTATTTGATATTTGGTTAAAATATTTTAATTTTCGATTTGGTTAAAATATTTTAATTTTCGATTGTAGGTGGCTAGAGTACATTTTGGAAGGTCTGATCAGTGTTTTATTAACAAGGTTTATTCGTTTTTAAACATCAATTGTGTCTAAAAGTATATACATAGAATCTTGTTTGCCCACATACTTGTATTTTATTCAACCACACGCTCTACTGATTGTAGTAGATCTTGTACTGTTCACACACTAATGTTATGGTCGAGGCGATATTTGGCCCCTACACATACATCGTAAATCATAATTGTTTCACTGCGGCGAGCATAAATCATTTTATTACGGCTGTTTCAAATTACTTCGTAGTTTTGCGTTTGGTAACTTATAATTATGTATAACTAAAATTGACAAGTACTTTTCGTCTCATGGCGCCATAATAAGGGACAGTACGACCGACTATACGATTAGCCCTATTAGGGATTGTTTCAACAGAGTTAGTCACGTGTACTTATATTTATGAGTATTAATTTTGGTGCGACTGTAGCTGGCAAGGTGAAATAGGTACATTTACATCTCACAGCTGGTTATTGTCCTCATCTAGAAATGCGAGAAGGCCTGGTCTGCAATAGTTTTTATAAGACACTACAAATTACCAACTATTTCCTAATCTCAATAAGCGGCACTTAGTCCATTCGTCATGGAACGAAGCCCCAAAACGTTAGTAAAGCTTCGTCACTAACGGCAATTTATTTAACTGATCGTCTGTGTTAGGAAGCTAAACCAAAACATGTTAACGTATGTAAATGGAAAGTAAATCTAACTTGAAGTTATGTACTTCTCAAGTAAACGCGTTTATGCCACACATTATGCTAAGTTGGCGTCACGCGGCATCGCCCGCGCCTTGGGACGGTACGTCGTTCGCGCTGACAAGGGTCCAAATCAGAGAGAGATATTAATTTGTAGGGTGCGTTGTAAATTAACCGGCTCGAGTTGGTGTAACCGAGTTACCCGGACGGTCCGCGGGGGCCCGGATAATTTGTAAGGCGACCGGGTAATAATTTTCGGTTGTCACTGTGCGTACGTAGGTTCTAAGCGAGGTTACATGCGAAGTGACGTGGTTCGTGACTCGGTTTCTAATATGAAGAGTAATTTTGAAGTTCAATTTCACTCTTACATTACAATATATGTATGTTAATTTACATTATATATTTAACAGACACTCGCTGATGTAATCTTATAAATACACTAATATTTCGGCCCAGAACAGAAATTCCGAAGTACAATTTCATTCTCACGTTACGATATATGTTAATTCACTTTATGTATTTAACCAACACTCACTCATGTAACCTCAATGATAAATAAACATGCTAATTTCGTCTCAGTGTGACATGGCCGTGGCGAAAACGCGCAGGCGAGTAGGACTGTTGATAGGTGCCAATGTATTAAGTAGATAGTTTTCTATGTACTCTACTGTGTTTTATTTTAATATTAGGTGTTGCACAATAAGTGAATCGAGGGAGACAATTTTTGTGATATTTCCAACTTTTATAATACCGCCTACTGAGCATGACGTGACGAGGATAGTGATTTAACAAAAGCGTCAAATATTATGTTTTTATAGTAATAAAATCAAATGTGTAGGGTTTCTCAAATGTTTTATTGAATGTTTCATTGAATGGAATATCAATGAATATTAGTATGCTAATGGATTCTTTCCACTTAAAAACAAAGCCATTACGCACAACTTAATTACGAAATGTATAATTAAGATGCAAGTCGCAGGGAACCGTCGGGACTTGGGGGACTTTAAGATGCAAGCGATGCACCATGCAACAATATTTTGCATATGCAATAGGGTGCAACGTACCTGCGCGGAGCTTAAGGAACGTGGAACGTCTACGTGGATTTTATTTTTCGTTTTTCCAAGCTTGCATTGTAAGCAGTTTGCATAAACGGCTGACGTTGCGCTCTTGCTGTGTTTGTGTTGTGTTTAAGTTTAACATTATATCAGAAAACCTTTATAGTGATTATCTACAATGTTATTTGGAGCTGCTTTGAGAGAAGCGTAGCATTCCAGATACTAGGTTTTATATTTTCTGAATAATTTCTTCATTTCGTCTGATAACTGTTCGTTTGTTGTTCTGGATTTCTGTGTGTAATCTCAAATATAACAAGTCGAAATAGAGATCGCTTAAGGATACTTTGTTGGCTTTGAAGAGTCAATAAAAATGCTTCGTGTGCACGGAATTCGACTTTTATAGATATGTCAGTTTATGAAGCTATGAGCGTTTTAAACCTAAACTAAGTATACCTAAATTTTATATGTAATAGCTAGTTGTTGTCTTTGTACTAAGTGCAATTATTAAGACTGATGAAACAAACATTAGGATTAAAAACTTTAAATAGGTAAATCCATTTTATTTTGCCTATTATATAAGTTAATATAATTTTTGTGACAACTGGCACCTGTCTCCCCTATCTCCCCTATCACTTTCATTTTATTAACTAAATTGATGGAACGAATAAATAAAGAAAAATAAATCAATGAATAAAATAACCGCACCAACATACATACACACACACACACACACACACACACACACACAAAATCACGCGTGCCAGCACGCACGCACGGACTTGATCACGCTTTACAATAATTGTTCATAATGTTTTCTAAGACGTCTGAAATTTGTTAACCCGTACTTGGTTACAGTGCTAACTCCCAAACCTTTTTATTCTGAGATGTGACTCGGTCGATGATGAATCACTTAAGGTTAATCGGAGTAGGACTTCATTTTATTAATATACAACGTAATTAATCGCCACTGGGCCGTTACTGGTGGACGGGTAATTAAAAGTTATTGGCGGATAGGTAATTAAAAGTTGAGGCTCCAAAGGTTTCAATTAGGACACTAAATTAATTTTGGTGCCAACTAATTGTAACTACGCTATCCGTGATGGAAATTGGTGAATTTGAACCCTTTGATACTTGAACGAATACTTGACAATAGTTCGTTATCAATTAGTGTCCGCAAAATGATTGAATACGTTCCACTAACCGTTGTTTGGCAGCTATTGTATGTGATCTTGATTAATAAATAAAATCCGATCTGCGGATGCTTAGAATAATTAACATGATGTAAAAATCAACATTACTTATTGTATATTAAAATTCCCCGCGTTGCTGAGTCTGTGTTTATAATAGCTAATTTCAGAAAATCCATTTCGAATTTTCATACGGTTTTCACTAATAGAAAGAGGAACTATGTATGTAGGGTAAGCCTGGGCAGAATATTACAAATGTATAAAGTAGCGCTGGGAATTTCAGTGAATATTTCTTTTTTTGACTATAAATTGAGTAGGTTTATAGGTTTTTTAAATATTTTTGTTTCCTGTGCCAATCTGCAGCAAGTCATTACTCAAGTATAATTATAAAAATAAGGTACGACTATCAGTTAAAATTTATTTTGACAACTGTGATGTTCAATTATTCAAAAAATCCGACTGGTTTCCTTGAAAAGTATAAAGTAAATATAGCTGTGAGCAATTTTCATTTGTAATGCGATTACAATTTTTTTTATTACATTTTCAATACAAAGACCTTTGAATTTTATATTTAGAAAGTGCATTTATTAACAACCAAAAACCGTCCTACACCGTAACCGATTGGTGATAATTGAATTAATGCACAACGTTGTATGTCGTGTTGCGACAGCGCTCGATTCACAGCAAACAATAGACGATTATGTATTTATATGCCGTTACGTAATACGTAACCTTCGGTCATGCCATTGTTGTCCACTTGATGCGGTTAGGCTCTTGTTTGGCGAATGTCATGCGGCTCACTAATAGCCAATACTGTTTGATACATGCTCGATAACTCCTGTAGGTCAACACCCCTAATAAACTTGACTTAATAATTACAGGCAATTAATTGTCATTAGTGTTTTCGTTCAAAAACTGTTCGGCCGGTGGTCTAAATTCAACCGTAATTATTGTTGAAAGTCCGAGAAAAATAAACATATTTGCAGTTTGCGAACTTTTTTTTTGTACTTTTATTTGTATTTTTAATTGGATTGCAACTCTTTCTACGTCCCACTGCTAGGCATCTAGCATAGGCGAACATATTTACAAACTCAAAAACAGTTGACAGCATTTAAACATTTTAGTTAATATCAATGTATTATAACGAAAAATGAGGCAATGAAATTGAAACAAGGGGACCTAGTCTCTTTTTTAAAATGTCTCGTATAATATTTGTACTATCGCTATATACCTATATATTTACTCATATTGTGTTCATACACTTGCTATTGCAATTGAGGACGATAAATTAAGCGTATGAGTGTGTGAAGCTTGTGCGTGTGTCCATGATGTCGGCGGTGGGGCGGCGCGCCTCAACCAAACCGCACGTACCTAAACATTTGTGTCACCGTTAGTGATTACAATAGTTCTGTCATTTGTAAAACGGCATCAAAATAGTTCATGGAATATTCTAATATATAAAATTCTCGTCTCACAATGTTTGTAACAAAACTCCTCCGAAACGGATTGACCGATTCTTATGAAATTTCGTGTATATATTCAGTAGGTCTGAGAATAGGGTGTAAACTATTTTTCATACCCCTAAGTGATAAGGGTTGTCCAACTCAAAAGGTTTTTTTTTGCAAATTTTATTTTAAATTTTTTTATGATTCGGCATTTAAAAGACATGTAACCCTAAATTTTCACTCTATCACAAACCCCTATTTTTTTAGAGCGATAGTAGTACTTTCATAATTTTCGACTTTTGACGGTCCGAAACAAAGGTATTTTAGAAAAATAAAATGATGCCCAGTCACTATTCCACGCGTACGAAGTCGCAGGAATAGCTAGTAAATTTTATAAATCGCCATATGTTATTACAATTTATACGTCATTTGTTAAACTGCTGTGTGCTGCTGCACTCGAATACAGCGACAGATAGCGACAGCGGGGAACTCGTACAGTTTTGAGAATGAACTAGGCGATACCTAGCCGTTGGCTAGCTAGACGTGGTATGGAATACGAATCTTTTGCTTAACAGATAACATTTTGACATCTTGCATAGCATTACTGTTGAAAATCCCTACAAAAAGCACTAAATAAAGCATATACTCGTAGGTTGTATGTTACTGTTTAATTGATAAATGATAAACTTGCATTGAATTATAATCATCTGTCGTAAATAGCACATGTGCGCGAATCGGGATGTTTGAGGAGTGACAAAGTCATTTTGTAATTACGGATACAAGAGGGAATTTCGTATGAACCTGTCGACCCCGTTCACTCTCAACATATTTGCGGATGACTCTTATCGAAGCTTTTATTAAATTAACTTGGACGTTTCATTCTTGTTTTGTTTACATGCAGATGTTACTTATATCGAACTAGAATAATGAAGAGAACCTAATTAAATGTGTCCCATGTTATATCATACATACATATAATGTCATTATATGTATAAAGGTACTGAGAATATGTTGTGTCTCAAATTGATAATTTAAGATTATATCACCGAAAACTTGATCATCGTCCACAGACACATAAAATGCTTTGTTATAATGACGTTATCAATTTATTGATACTTCAGCTTAGTTAATTTGTTAAGTTACATCAGCTGGAAGCCGCTTCGGAACCTATATAAGTATATCAGATCGCTAGCTGAGCTTTAACTTGATATCATGTTATACATACATATATACAGTGGAATAGTTCCGTTTAGAAATAAAATGGTAACGCGTGTGCTATTGCATTGCGGAGCGGCGCGAGCATTGATCCCGACGTGGAGCGTTAACAGGTCAGCGAGCTCAAATACCGACGCTTATACTATACGTTAAATGGTTACTGTTGTGTGATATGTGGAACGGTCGGTTGTGGGTGTATCGAGAGAAACTAATGCACAATTCTTGTATCAAATGGACTGTCGCTTAACGCCCTGCCCTCAATCTGTGCACTGAGCACTGTTCAGTAGACAATCTTCAGTGCCGCTCGTAACGCGCTGTCAGATCATTGTTTGGTCATTGGAACTGCTTACCGAACATGTTTAACGTTCTGTTAATTTATTTCTTAAAAGCGGATCATATGTATGGTTTTTTAATCTGATGCAAAATACGGAATTGTTGACATGTTAAACGTTAAGTAGTAATGGCTATTGGTTTCTGCGATATCTGCCTTCAATAGTTCTAAAGCAAACAAGAAATAATTGGCCAAGCGTCTGCCACACCACGAAGGGTTTTGCCCTTTTAACGTCGCCGAGCAGTTTTCTTATATTTGTATTGAGGATTGAAGTCTAACGAAGTTACAAGGATCCTTTGTTGGTTTCCGGAATCCCAAGAACAACAACATTATCGAATAATGTCTATTGCAGTTGGTTAAATGCTTATATTCAATTTGAATCGCATGAAACTACGATGTAATTATTAGCTGGATTACCCATACTTTTAGAATTATGTTGATAAAACTATGAAATATTAGGTACAAACCATTTTTCATAATTCTATAATGACACGTCATGGAAAGCACATTAGTTATATTGTAATCAAACGTACATACAATAAAAAGATTTTTACATTACTAGCTCCATACAATCCACCACCTAATCCATCAATCAATCGAAGTATTCTTAGAACAAATGATAAGTGCACAATGGGCCGGATTAATTGTACGCATTGAAAGGAACCGGCTTTGTCTATAGAAAGCGGTGGAAAGTGGTACCTTTGTGCGCTGCAAAGCCTTTATCGCTCGCGTCTTCCACGAGCGTTCAGCTGGTGATGTCATGTGACACGAAACTCATCAAACTAGTAATTAAGCCTGTTCATGGTATTAGGAATTAAGGATTCAATTCAAAACGTAGCATGTATTTAAAATACTGGCTAGTTAGGTTCAACTTGTGTTATATCAGCTGATCGTGTCTTCGGGAGCAAAACGATAAGTAAACTTTGCCTGTAGACCACATTCATCCGACTACCTACCTATGCCTGTTTGTTTTATTCAGTGAATCATTTATATTTGTATTAAGGTACTTACTATTTTTTGTGCTTAAATATGGCATTCTAGATAAAAGCATCAGAAATTGTTATTGAATTTTCTTATGGGCTTGGCCTTACGAAGTACCTACTCGTATATCCACACTTGAATTGTATACCCGCACTCACAATGTAACAAGACTAAAATGATACTCGCATATACCGGGCGGAATAAATGCGGTTAGTTAATAGGTCGGACGTTAGACGCCACGCCTCACCCCCTTCGCACGTGAACCGCCAGGTAATATAATCCGGGGATAGGTGATCCATAATCTTGCAGTTAACTCGGACATTGTTGTTATTTGTTTTATTAAATAAAAAATACAAATAATATGCTTAAATATTTCTCGTGAATGTCGATTGATTAGCTTTAATGCATTCCGCTTCCGGATATGTTTATTCGCTAGTATTCATATCTCACGTTTCCATAATCATAGGTTACAGAGAGACTATCCATTATGCCGCGTAAGGCTGGACACCCTAACCGGAGGCTATATTTAGGGAAAGTTACGCCAACAGCAATAAATAATACCGGTTGTGAAAAATTAAGCGCGATACCACTTGTACCTTCTTGTACAGTTTTGTTTTTGGAACTTGTAGCAAACTACTGCGGGCGTTGGGAAGAAGTTTTTATAATATTCACGTTGACCAAGTAATATTTTCATCTAAGTTGTGTAGAAGTTTTGTACAATATACGTACATATGTATATACATGTATACAATGATGGAGTTACCTTTTAGAATTTATGCAGCTACCTGTATAACCATATGGGACGGGTAATGGATAAACAAAATCTGTTTAAGCATCTTTTTTAGAAAGCGACCTGAAAAAGCCATAGAAGCAGCTGAAACCTCACAATAGTCACGATGTCAATATCATCACTGCAATAGCCAATGCGCTGTCAGTTTTAAGTGTTTGGTTCTCTATAAAGAAATGTACTAATACTGTGTATGGGAATGAAATATTAGTAAAAGAATAGTGTATTTACTCTCACTATAAAATCACTCAATTGCATAAATGATTAAGGTTAAATATTCACGAGAAAAAAGGTTAATTTGTTTTGTTTTCTGTGAATACACTTTGATCGCGTGCAGTGCACTCAACAATTACCTAGAATTTAAGTATTGTAAACCTGGCAACAACATTTTAGAACTTCGCAGGATATTTATAACTATTGCTTTACATTGTGGTTACAAATTTACATCTACAAAATATTATATTATTATGTACATGTACAGTCGTACCTAATTATAGTTTATAAGGTCTGTGGGGGTGAAAATATTAGCTACTCGTTATTTTCTGCTTACCCCATTAGGGACCTGACATGATGGTACATGCGTATATAGATAAAAAATAATATGCATCTAAGATTTTTGAATTATCACCACTAAAATGTTGTGTAATATAAGACAAAAATATGCATGTAATATTTCTATTTCCTTCACGCTAACTTTATATTTTGTTGTTTCAGATCGGATCACTAAAAGGGTTCTATTTGTTATCCCATCACAACGTTCATAAACGATCGACGGAGCCGAGCCATGAACACCATCAAAAATTGATTGACGAACCTCATGTAAGTAACTCGAAATAAAGCGCAAACGTTAATGTAAGAATAATGTAATGCATAGATTAGGTTCCTAAC
>DWDX01000604.1:0-24651 GCA_018245675.1 Agara michaeli
GTTTCGTTTGAAGGGTGTGGTTGTCAGTCCACGTGTATACCAGAGGAGACCATCTCAGTCCTCAAGAGTAGTGACGCATCTGTGACAAACCTTTGATAGGATGGATACTAACAAATACTAACTGCACTTACATTAACAAATACGAATTGGATTAATTTTACTAACAGTCCCATTTCTGCAGTCCTGTTATTAACGAATACTGACCAACTAATTCCTATTAACGCCTATTAACTGAATTTACACTAACAGACCCATCCCTAGAACCCTATCAGAGGTCGGTTGCAGATGTCCATGGGCGGCAGCAGCCACCCGTGACTGCTGTCAGCTCGATTGCTACTGTCCTAACATAAAAAATATGTATAATAACAAAATGAGAACAGTACGTATTTTATAACACAGGTTCCGCTGGTTCCGATCCCACATTTGGGCGACGAACAAAAGTTGATTGTCACTTTTGCCAAAGGATGCGTTTGGGTTTTCAAAGGGATAATGTAGTCAGTCTTTTCTCTTTAATTTAATTTTAATAACTTTATTTACTCTTATTTTAGTAAGATATAGGAGTGAGCAAAGAAAAATTAGGTATATAACCTTAAAAATATCACTATTGGTTTTATGAAAAATATTAACTAACTAACTGACTTTAAACCTTATAATTATAGCCTTGAAAGCTTTTCCTGTATAAGTATAGTAAATTTCTACAGATTTATTTCTAATAATACTTATGCAATGAATTTCGAAGGATAGTGCTTAGATCAAAACAAGTTATTTAATACAACAGTTGGTTACGACAAAGGTTTGACCGCAAGCAAATGAATAAATTCATTCCTAAAAACTTAATTATCACAGGCAAGAAACAACAAATGATCATCCGCTTCCATTTGTTATAATTCATTATCACATCATTTTGCATTATAGCTATTTTATTATTATAATATTTCCTATCTACTCTCAATGTAACAATTCAAAATTATGACACTACCCACAATATCAAGGAACATTTATAGTCAATCTTGATAATTCCACACCTTTACCTGAATGCGTAATGGGTATCGTAATCAGTATTCGGTAGGAGTTCGTTTCTACGACGATAAGCCTAAGATCCGGGCGCTGTGTGAATTCATCTCGCGATACTTGTGACTAATCGCCGGGATTCGCCTCGCTCCGTTCGCGATAATCCCGGACAAATTATAGGGGCGCTCATAAGCCGACTCGAGGTTTTGTCCTCGTTATTCAGCAGTAAAGAGGCTATGACTTGCAACATAAAAGGATTTCTTATTCAACTTGTTTAAGATTTTTTAAACACTTCGATTTGGAAAATCACTAATATGAATATAATAAAATAAAGCTCAGGTCACACAATGCCGCAATACTATAATACGTTTTCTTGTATTTGCATAATTATCGTTAAAAGTAATTAATTGAATGACTAATAGAAGGGAAGTAATTACGGTTTTGTTTAACAAATGTCATTTTCAAAATTTATAAACGATATTGAAAACGTGTGATGATATACAATAGACATGTTAACTTGCGCTCAGTAAATAAAGCGTTCACCGACACGTAAATAGTCAAATGCTGAAAAATGCAAAGGAAAAAATAAAAAAGGGAGTAATGGTGGATATAAAAGAGGACAGTTTGCGTCACAAAGCCGCATGCGGGCCTCAGATATTGACAGTAAATTTCATTCATACGGTATTAGTGCCGCGCCATCAGACACAGGGATAGCTCCCGCAAACAATGATTCACACAAATGTATAGAGCTGACAACATTTTAAAAGAAAATGCATATAATTTTTCCTTCATTACTGTTGATACACGTTTCTATTGATGAACATGTATGTAAAAAAAGTTAAGTTTGTAGATAAAATTAACTTTAAATTGCAGTTTACATTATATACAATAGTTCAATTCGAATATATCTTGATACTTTTGTTTACTATTATTGTTTCCAATATATGTATATGATTTTAACTTCTTTTATAAGACAGCCACATATCGGCTAATTTGGGGAGATTTAATTCTGTTCAGTTATCAAAATCTTAAAAGTTTTGGTACTCCTGGAAGTGATTTTATGCGCATGCGCAAGCATGTTGATTTTTTTAAGATAAGACTAATATTATTGGCCAATTATCAGTTATTAACGTATTTAATATTTACATTGTATATTGAAATGTTTATACATTTTTTTGTGCTGTATATTATGTGTGTAATAATTCGAATATCAAGGTAAAACTTCTTAACTCTACGTCAGTCACACGACGTAGCGGTGCTACGGCTGTCCGCTGTGCGGCCGCATATTTTAAACAATTTAACTAAACGGTCACAAAGAAATGGCTTCGTTTCAATAAGCGTTTAAATATGTTTAGATTAAAAAAATAACGAGATAAGATGCAAGAAAGTTACTTATTGGAACATGGATTCTTTTAAGGAATACTTTAAAGATAGTTCTACATATAACTTATATCATATACGTTATATTGCATGTATAAGCGTGTGCTTTCTAGTGTATATATTTCAAGATTTACTTATTGTTACGTTATACGACAATAAATAAGCAATATTAATAAGTGTAGTCTATACTGTAATAAAGTATAATTTTATACTATTTCTACATAAACAAAATAAGTAAGTATAGATTTCAATTTACTGGCGTAAATGATTATTTTGCTTAGTATATGATTTAATATGATAATATGACATATATAACAAATCTAAATCGTTTAAGTATATTTACTGCACTACATACCCATAATATAGATAACATAATAATGTTTCGACGCCAAGTCTACATGATTAAGTGTACATATGTAGGTGTTCTTTTCGGAATATTTGTTCTCAGTTACAATATACAAGTTATAAACGAGAAGGCAAAACATTCTTCAAAGTTAAGCCAATATTTGGCGAGCGGGCGACTTCCGCCGATGTGACCGGGTAATTTATCTTCGGACAAACTGAAGTTTATCGAAAGAACGGGAATAACTTTATTATATAGTAACCGGAACTAAGAGTCCGGCTGACTCCCGCCTACTGTCGCTTACACAAGTGGAAAAATTAAAATTAAATGAAATTGTAAAAAGTTTAATTTATTTTAAGATAAACATAATATAACGATCCACTTCTACAACATGGAATCATACAGATTTATGTATCTTGTTATATTTTCTTAACTAAAAGCCACACAAGAAATATTCATTCGTTGGTAAACCATACATTTCTTCCTACTTTTAATAACTGTATACAAAATGTTATTTACTTTATAATAAAAGCTGAATGAGTTCATAAGTTATAAAACATACATTTATCAAGTATTTTCATCACATTATACCCAATTAACTGACGTATATTGCCAAAGCTACTTATAAAACCTCTGTCGACAACAGTATCGTTTTCCGGTCTTACATTTTTGGGGAGTGGGAGGCATTTCTTCGTTATGATGAAATATGTCGTGTCCATACTGCTCGGCCTTCATTGTAAACACATTCCGGAAATCGCTCTCATATGTCCGTCGACGGAAATCGTCCACGTTTTAGTAATTTTATTTCGTGAACCGTAGTTTTCTATTGTTGGAGTACGTTTCGAAACTCGTCGTCTGACTGCCGTGCATTGCATTTACTCTATATTAAAGTCTATTTCATGTATATAATTCTACAACAAATTCTTCTTCGTCGTATTAAATTCTTCTTTTATATATGAACGTAAATATAGGTATGAAATTATACCCATGCAATAGTTGACTTAAAACAACAAAACCGACTTTCACAAATCAAAAGGCACAAAAGTAATATGTATAACTAAAAAGCAAAAGTTGAATGTTCTATAGAACAAATTTTACTTATTCGTCGTTCCATTCCATTTCATAATATAACTGCTTAAGCAATTATTTATGAAATATTAATTATTGTATATAAATAATTGTGATTTCAGTGTCATTGTTCAATTTATAATACATACGAGTATTTACAACTATATAAAATCATAATTTAAGCAGTTATTTGAAATCTGTGTACCCGATTTACGAGTATATGCGATTTAACGCGAAAGTGTATTCGTTTGTTTGTTTGTCCTTCTTTCACGTCAAAACGGAATAAAGGATCGATGTGATTTTTGGTATGGAGATACTTGAAGGGTTGGAGAGTGACATAAGATACTCTTTTCCGTGGAAAAGTATCAATTTTCATAGGAAAACACGTTTTAATGTAATAAGTACTACAGGTGGCGGTAAGGGCGCAATAAGTTTATGACGTGTTAACAACACGCGGGCGAAGCCGCGGGTAACAGCTACTTATGATTTTATAAATATTCATATTACGAATTCTATTTAAATATATTTCATAACTTTCATTATTGTAGTAGGCTAGTTATTACTTATATCGTTTTCCATTTTGCAACAAATATGATATAATAAAATATAGAGATCTTGCTACATTTTTCCCGAGGCGATATTTCTTTACGGTTTAACATCTAAAGGAGGGTCCAAAGAATGAAAAATGTCCAATAAAGTTTCATTTGGCGTCCACTCGGTACAAAGCAGCCCTTCAGATATGATACTGTCAAGTTCTCTGTACGCTTCACTACACTTATTCAAGGCGACGTCTTTAGAGAAACCGGCTGGCCCTAAGAACGTAACGCATACGCGATGTATAAATATTAAATATTTTAAACGAAATGTCATCACTTAGGTTCCATATTTTGAGAATATTAAATGAATTTTACTGGAAACAATTAATTGGTTCCATAATTTGAAAATGGTTATATTAAAATACCTGTCATTAACTACTTTAAATTATACATAAAGTCGTTGTTGTGCACAGACATTTAAAAATATTGTATATTTCGCATTATTATGTTTTATTGAGATTATAAGAAAACGAAATAAAGTTGATATGAAGGGAAAATGTACACTTGTATACTTAAAAAAAAAAGGAAATCCTTCCTTAAGTCTTACAGCTCGTAGTCGCGCAAACCGTTACGTTCTACTTGTACGCTGAGCGTCCAGTATTTTGTTAGTTCTGCTTCCGATAAAGACCCGTTTAAAGCTACAAAGCGATCTCAACTGAAGTTTCGTCGCTCGGGGCAACGCTTTACCTCTCTTATGAAAATTCTGATACCACTTACATATGTACATATTAACCTGTTTCGCTTCAAGCCATACTACTGTCCCTTATGTAGTGGTTCTGTTCTAGCGAAATACACGCGACGCTTCAGGGTTTCAGTGTATCGTTAGATCGGTTTAATTATTTTGGATTTTATCGCTATGAAAAGTCTCCTTGTATTGTGAAAATTCTATTAATTAACAATATCTTGGATCATCTCATACACAACTAACTCTAATTTTTAACGAGGCCGAACTATGGTAAACCCACATTTCCTAAATACACAATAATTTCTAAATGTACATATACTTGCACAGATAATTTAAGATTGAACCACAGAAAAAACGCTTGTGCTCATCAGTCAAATATTTTTATTAAGCGAGAAGCGAATCCAGTCCCTCCGTTTCAGCAGTCAGAATCAGACAACCACTAGACCAACAAGCCATCGTAGTATAATTAATGATTTATTGGACAAATAATTTTTTGGAGAATAAATTAAAAGTAAATTTGATTTTAATTTTATCAGCAAGAACGGTGTCAGAATACGAATTACTTTAAATAATGATTTTGTCGAGTAAGTAGTTCAAGAATATTTGATAGACAAGTTGTATTTATTGGTTACTTTTTTATAAATACATCTTTCTATTCAGAAATCTGTATTTCTATTGTGGCGGGTAAACAATCGAAGCGATAGAAAGCAGGGTGAAAATCGGACACTTAACAACCCTGATTCAGGGGTGGCACGTGCGCCATTTGTAACAATACAGGCTACTGATAAACCATCGGCGATTTTTTCTCCGACACGTAAATACGTTTTGGCTCGTTTCCGAGTTTACCGGAAAATATGGTCGTGTTCTTTTCATTTTTTGGCAATTTCACAGATACGTTGTTATTCATTCGCTTCGGTATTTAAGCAAAGAACTGAAAAACAAATTGTTAGCTTTTCTATTCCACTTCCTGTGCATTTCTGTATATCTTATAACTCAGATTGTTTTACGGCTGTCTGATTTCCAAATTAAGCAATTAAATGCCTGTGATTGGTAATCAGACAGCTGAGCATCATACATATATACATACGAAATAATACTTATATTACCTCCAGATACAGAACAAACAAATGTGCTAATCACATAAATGTTTGTTGATTGATTTAACGTAATAAGAACATGAATTCTTTTGTGTTTTTACATATTAATATTTTAAGTATTTTCGTTTAGTAAAGGAAAGCAGCAAAGGTTTTATTTTATACGCTCTTTTTCACAATGTCGATGATTTAGTTGGATCCAAAGTAGGAACAATATAAAGCGTCAACACGTGTTAACAGCGCCATAACCGTGTGAGTTAACTGCCGAACTTACGGCACTTGGTGAAATATGACGCAGTACGTAACGGCCCTTATCGCCCTGCTGATTTTGTTTTATAGTATGTAACTTTCACGCGGACTTCACTCGTTCATCACAATATTTTTAATATCCATTATTATTTTTCTTGGCCCTGAAATATTTATTGCCATTTGATGTCTATATGTTATAGATTAGAATAGAAATCATTGAACAAAAGCTAATACAACTATTAACGCTCGATAAAAGTGTCAGTTAACTCCATCAAAAAAGGAATAGTGTTTTATTTCATGGTGAACATCCCACATTAGGATACATAAGCCAAGTATTTGAAATGCAAACATACGTATCATATCATTTCATAGTCTTCTCATAATCAAAACAGTAAATGATGACTGTACCAACCGAATGTTATGACGTTGTCTCTTCGTTAATCATATTATTTTCATTTTCTTTTCAACTGCTACACGCGTAATGAAAGCTCGCTTACTTATTTTTTTCTATTCCAAAATACGCAGGTGCTCGTGAATGTAACATTTCTCTTAGTTTACGTGAGGGTTCACGAGACATAAATGTCATACTCATAAACATCGCCTAAGTACATTTGGATGACCTTTCTTTCCAAATATCAAACTCGTAACTTTCCTACGCGTTCTTTACCCTTTTCATTCGACACAAATATTAGATTTGACATTATACCCAAGTACCCAGTGCGAAGAACATAATAATAATAAACAGAATAATGATAGAAATTAGGAATCCCTCAATTACGCATCACAAATTTTCGAAACAATGAATTCTACAACAACGATGTGAAATTTGTTTCAAACATAAATAAAATGCTAAGTGTACCAGTAATATGTAGCTGATTTTATGAGCATGAAATTACGAAACCGCGTCATTCATTCTTTACAATAGATTTTTAGAAGTACTTACTTATAAATTCTTCTCATGTAACATCCATCAAAAACAAGCAATGCCCACAACGAAACCCGAAGAGATCAGGAAGGGGAGGTAAATGAACTATTTGAATACAAATTATTACACCTACGGGCATAAATTCTTTATATGTATTTGTTTTACTGCAGAGATAAAGGCCAGAAAGAAAAAAAACAATGTAAATAGCACGCACTGAGTATAAACTTATACCTATAAAATCAGTCGATATGATACTTTTATCCCATGAAAGTACGTTTCAGTTTGTAAGGAAATTTTATGACATTAAAACAGTCATGTAGACCATTGATCACTGATATTACAATTTTCTATTAATTACACATTAATACAATAGAGCTGCAATATAATTTCTTATACTTATAGTTGCAGTCCAATGCAATAGTTCTCTCGTTTTGAAAAAATTGCAATTTGCTTTTCTCAACTTAATTTTTTTATGACGTAACTTGAATATCAAATAACTTTTTTCTTCGCAATTAATACTTTCGTCTGCACGGCTTCCTTAAACTCTGACCAAGATTCCCCGGTTGGGGAGTAACGTGATCGTTTTACCCAACTTGTTCTTTCCAACTTCATTTCAAAAGGTTTCTCTCGAAAATCGTATTAAATGGACAATCTAGAACTATTAATAGACAGTGTAATGTTAAAATATCTATATAGACATATATATATACATAAATATAAGAAAATTAAACTATAAATAAAATGGTAATGTTTTTAAGATACGTAAACGCTATTAAACCTAAAATTACTGTTCATCAGAATTTCATGTTTTAGATATTATTCGTTCAGGGTCCTTAAAGATGTATTTAACAATCAACAATCAGTGTAAAAATCAACATTTCATTTGGCATCTCAGTGAAGTGTTGCTATTATTTCGAACATGTTTCATTTTATCGCTCCAACAATAGTTACAAGTATGTATTGAGGCTTCAACCACCTAGCATAAATCGCGGCATTAATTTTACAACGCAAATGTAGCAGTTTAGTAAGTTGTAGGCAAGTAAGCACTTAGTTATACGCCGGCGGCGCCTTCGCAACTTAGCGGCAATACGGCCCTCCCTCACCGCTAAACAAATTTGACAGCTCCAACTTAGCCCAAGTTTGTACACGTATCCAAATTTGAATAAGCCTTCCTAAAAATTATCACCCTCCCGAATTACCAACAGCATAAGATTGAGATTAGAATAATTTAAGGTAATATAAGTTTGTATATAAAATGGTGGAATGTTCGAAAGCTGGGCCGATCTAGTTAGGATTGTAGCTACGTTGAACTAAGTTGTCATGATTATTAAGGTGTTTAGCTTTAAGTTAATATCAGAATTACTCTATGATATTAGAATAAACTTTAATTATATGTATGATTGATTAAATATGTTACCTACTAATTGAACGATTTCTACAGTAAACAAAGAAAGAATTGAGCTTTCAGACTGGTGGTAGAATTTTATACATTTTAGGTGACATGTGCGCGAAACATTAACTATTCATCATTTAGATTACTTCCGATCAGGCATCTGCATAGCAATCGACATGGTAATATACATATGTAGGTACGTGTACTCGTATATTTTATGTCATACCTACATTAAATAGTTCAAAAGCATTCCGGCACTTATCTTTTTAGGTAAACGCAAACATTACAGCAGGTAAATTTTTAAACTACGATTACTCGAAGAATATTTCCTGATCTGTTTTTTAGTATTATTCATTTATAAAGGCGATTCAAACATATTTATGATATATTTTATTTGTACCTTTGCATCCGCTGCAGTCAAAAGATGAATCGTGCTTGCTGATTTATTAAATACACGGTCATTTTCGACAGGGGAGATCACAAAAACGCTGAATTAATTCCGATTTAAACTCCGCGAGTCGGAAGCTTTTAAATTCGCATAAATACAACATGTCATGGGTAGCGGCCGCGTCCTGCCTTTATCAATTACAGCGGAACCCGCGTCAAAAAATGTTTAGCAAAAAAACCAACCAACGATCGTTTAATATTTAACCATGCGTTAGTCACTTATCTAACTACTAGCGATAAGCATGCATTGATATACATAGATGTAAACTGTGTACATGCAAGTCTCCTTATATTGTGTGCTCAGCACAGCCTGTCGTCGTCTGTATGTATCTGGAAAAGAAGTGAAGTCAATAAAGTTTAAATAAATAGATATTATCTTTTTTTGAATTCGAAAATATAAACACCTTTACGCTGTATTTTCCACTTGTGTTTAAAGTAATCACACAACTATATTGAGTTCTATAGGGAATTATTGCGCACTCTAAATATCATAAACATAAATAAATTTCAATTACATAAACTTTCAATTGTGGGCATTAATTGTGTAGAAGTGCAAATAACCGTCGGTGGTATGACGAGAGTACGCGGAACACATTAGTATTCTGTATAAGAAGTTTGCATCAAATATCTTACACGACTTTGTGTTTCTTGAAAGGAAGTTTTTGACACAGAATTATTATGCTTCCGTTCAAATACGAATTTAGCATCCCATTGGTTACAGATTTAATTTTCATGTCCTTTTTATTGTTAACAGCAAAATACGGTGCATACCATTATATTGCATCATGCAATTTCTAGTATATTTAATGATATTACTAAACATTTAAATGTTAAGAATACCGCCATTGTCAACCATGTACCTACCATTAAAAAGAATATCGAATTTGTTAAGTTTCCAAATGGCATTAAAATATTCCATAAATGCTTTGCGAAAAACCTTTTAATTTTTTTATTGCCGACAACTTGTATTCGGAACTCTTTTGATCAATTTACCGGACAATACTCCAACGCGAAATTCCGATCGCAATGCTCAACGACACTTGAACATATAAAAGTGGAATACGGTGTAGTTGTGCGCACATTTTATTAAACTTTCAACAGTTTCATCCGTATCTATACTTGAAACAGTTAATAAATGAAAACACTGCAGATTGGAAAAAAAACCCGATATTTTGAAACCGAAGAGTTCGCTCATTGTTCTATTTCTAGATTAAAACTTGTGTATTGAAGTCAAAATGTAAGCCTTAATGTTGTATACAACTTTAGTTTCTGTCACGGTCTGAGACAATACACGTTGTGTACCACCGTAGCACGTACGAGTATGTGCACAATGCAGCATAAATTTGAGTTTTGAACTGTTTTAATGAAAACTTTCCGTCAGTGAACAGATTGCAAACCACAATTTCAAATAAAATTTTAATACGTTTAATTACAAGTGGCTTAACAAATGAAAAATATTTGCTCATTTGCAAGCGAACGCGATAAATTGTAAATTACTTGGAAATTTGCGTTTTGAAGCTCCAACGAGTTTAAAATTTAAAATGGTGAAACAACACTGGAAATGAAATTCACAGGCAAATAATGAGGGGTGAATTAAAAATGCAAAAATTGATTAATGGACCGTTGTCGAGCAAATATGTACTTAATAAGTAGGTATGAGTCATTGTTGGCTACGCGACCTGTCGCCAGCTTTATTTGACGGCATACGTTTAACAACCCTTATTTAAACCTCGAACACCGGAAACGGAAATGTTGCGAACTTTTTATTGTGGTTTTGCGACCGCAGCAGCACCTATCGCTTACGAATAATTGAAATAGGCCTTCACTCCCTTCCATACAGTTACATTTTAATTTTAATAACTAGTATTATATCTACATACGATAGTAACATTTGCACAGCGCGATGGTTGTTCCTCTGTCGTTAATAAAATACCATGCAAGTATGGTTGACAAGATCTATTAGGTATGTCAATAGTTTCTTGAATTCCGTTTTATTTCAGTATGAGTTACATGTATGTAACCATTAAGGAAATTGTGGATTGATAAATAATAATAATGTCATAAGACAACTCATTGTTCAAGTTATGCTTCATACTTTCTATTTTTAATAGTGGGTCTTGATATATGCTTTTTATCTGCACAAGCCCTTTTTTTCCATTTTTCTTAACTGACCTCTTCTCAGAAACCCGAGGTCTACCACGCTGGCTAAGAGCGGGTTGTTTGACGTCACGTACATCACGTACATATCATAACGAATTCTCAACTGTGCCGGTTTTTTCCGAAAAATTCTCTTCTATCATTATAGCGGGAGATAGTTACCGCTTTCAATTATAAATGCTCTTAATTATTTCGCTAATTATTTATTTACACAATAATATATTTGAGAACATTTAATAAACAAGATTTAGTACTGAGCAAAAAGTTTTTTCATTTGCAAGTATTGAAATAACATGGTACACGTACGTAGCCAAACAAAAAGTGATAGCGGTTTATTAAACAAAAGCAAAGCTGTAGTTATATCACAAATATGGCTATGGCGGTAATACTAATACATTGCGCTTAAATGTAACGCGGTCATAAACACGTAAAGTGAGCCGCACGGGATTGCGTGCTAAATGCATATTAGGTGTCATAACAACGACCGAGGCAGCCTTCACTCTAGATGCATTTTATACGGTGCCATTTCGCGGCGAGATCGCGCCGATAGCACACTACCGTGCAACAAAGCCTCACTAAACACCGTAAACTTGTGAATTATTAATCTTATTACCGAGTCCAGCCATCGCCCGACATGACTCGTTTCGTGAAAAAATTAATAAATCGCCCTGAAACTTTATTAAGAACGGATTTCAGGTATTGCAATTAAGTAATGCTATCCATAAACGGCATTTATGAATATGGTCAGTTGACACGCGTGCGCATTCGTGTGGATAATAAGTTGCTAAGAGAAATTTTAAATTTCGAACAGCTGTTATGTATTTTTTGAAAAAAATTACCAATTACACCTCTAGGTCTATCGACTCTAATCAAAATTTAGAGCGCCCTGTTACTTGTTATTACGCCTAAGAACGTCTGTACAATCTACAAATACAATTAAGATGTGCTTTAAAGCTTATAAGAAGAGCAGTCTTAAATCAACGCCGAGTGGAAATTATTTCCTTCAACCCTTTAAGCAAACAGAGCATGAAGAAGAAGCGGTGCGTTGAACAAATTCGCTAATTTTATCTGCAGAACTCCACTGAATAAAGATATATTAGCGGTGCAAACAAAGATAAAGGAATTAATTGTGGACGCGATAAATCAGTAAAGGATGGTTTTAATTATACGTCCGGTGGAACCTCTCTGTGTAAGGCGGAGGCATACGAAACCGCTTTTTCATATTTTCCAGCAATCCCAATGAGGCTTAAATAAGGTGTTGTATTCTTTCGTATCTTTAGGTACTGTGTTATAGTCAAAGTTGTTCGCTTTTCAATGTAATGATTAACCACGTATATGTAGTTGGCATAATATGAATTTTAACTTAGTTTATAGCATTAGTTTATATGTACATTCCATTTAAAAATCGTGAAATATATGTATTATGTATATATTTTATATATTTCCATTACATATGTGTTTAATGCATTAAGATAGATTATTTGAAATTTGCCAATGACCGTTGTACCGCGAGCTTTATGCAAGGGTTGTGAAACGCCTCCCGGTGTCATGTAAATAAAGTTAATTATTGCTTCTTAAGTGATTGTAAATGTATTCAAATGTTTTGTATTTGATATTTGCATCTTTCTCAAAAGTATATTTTACGATTCACGATAATAGACACTTTCACTATACCTCATACACTCTTTTATTACCATGGTTTAATTTATCCAATACCTTTCATTCACAAGAGCGATATAGGAAATATGGACAAAGTTATTGTATCTTTTATTCGTCTGGATTTTAATATGTATCTACTAATTGCAAACCATAAAGATGTAAGTACCTATATATGAAAATATTATTGTATAAGGGCTGTTTATTTGAAGAGTAGGTATGTCTACAAACTATAACCACATATTTATTTACGTTCAGCTGCAAAATATAAAAAATGGCTTCGTTAAAATTATTTAACGTCTTTGTACAACATTTCGTACAACCGACAAAACATTACCGCCATCTTACCAAAAGATAAACTTTCATCACGCAAGCGTAACGAGCACCACTTAATTATTTAATTTTCCTCATGCGAATAAAAGCAAAATGCAGAAACCAAATTTCGAAATATGTAAAAGCTAATTAGAAAACTTACTTCTTTTCATTTTATCTCGGTCTGTGTGTAGTACAACGTAATTAGTATTCTCACAGCCCTAGCTTTAAGGCTAGTGGTACTCAACTCGAGTAGGCAAGCGTTTTATACATTATTTTAAACTTAATAAACACCAGGTTGTTAGAAGGGTGTTAAATAAATACACCGAGGAACGACTAGAAATTATATTTCCAGTAGTTCATTGAATAACGAAACAAAAATTGTATAGCCTTATTACAGCAATTTTCGATTCAAGATAACATTATGCCTAGTGTAGTCTTATGTAGTCACAGTAACTCTGTAATAGGTTACAGAGCGGTATGATCTCCAATAGAATAAAATGGCGGGAAATAAGGAATATTTGATGATTCATCTAAATGATTACCTGTTTTTTCGGTTAATAACAAATTATCCCTTTGCTTCACATAAACGTGGTCCGATTGATGATTACTTATTTGAATAATGAAACTTTGGGCGACACTGCTTATAAATGCACCCACTGGAGCCGTGCGTGCCGAGCCTTGCCGCCCTAGCTTAGGCGTCTACAATCAACGCGGCTACTGTTTATCTGATGCCCATTGATTGCTCAACTAAACCCGCCTTGGATTCACCCCAATGCTTCATTTAGATTTAAATAATTTTGATATTAAATTTTTTATGGCTGTACGAAAATTTGGCGCGAAAGCTACAATAGAGTTTTAAATAATATTAGACGTGATACTACAAATCTGAACACCTGTCATTTCCGTTAAAAAAATCATGTGTTGTTGACGCGCATATACATCCTTTGTCATCATTTTAGTTAATGAGTATTGAAAACATTTCAAAAACTTACAATTTCACTAATTCCAGCGCGCAAAAAACATATATAGCAGCTGAAAATAGCTAACAAAGTTAAGTAGTGCTTTCACATGCATCAGCTCGTTGATTCCCCTTTGATTTGTGATCCAAAAGTCACGAGAGCTATTTTGATTATAAACATCATTTACTTTAATTAGAGTTTTTCCCTCTCGGCGTTTCAACCAGCGATAAATTGCCGGTCCACTTTGAATACGTCACAGTTAGAATGCCGTTTCAGCGGGTAAAGCGGTGAAAGGGCTTGCGTTTTCTAAACTATGTATATGTCGATGGGCTGGAGCTTTTCAAGCTCCTTCTCAGGCAATTAATCCACTGGGCATAACGACTGAAGACCTCAAATGGTGGATTTTTTTGTGTTTGAAGAGAATGGCGTTTTATAAGAGAAAATAAACAGCATGACAATTTATGATTTTCTATTAGGTATTATTTTATTAAACAAGTTTTGACTAGAGTTAACTGTGTTAATTATGGCAGACGCTTTAAGAAATATATTATTTTAATATGGAGTAAAATTGAAGTGATCATAACTTTTTTATTGTTCTAATGCTGGATACGGCTTTCATAATAGGAAGTGAATAGGACTGAATCCATACCGTTAGAGTATCATTGCTTTAATTTTAATATGCATGTCTATATGCCCGTGAACTGTTTTCGCATCCCACTACTGGGCATAGATGTCTCCTGCAATCGCGGGAGACTGCAAGCGTACTCCACCACGCTGCTACAGTACGGATGGACTGAGATACAGATTACTTTCAAACCCATCGGATATTTATAAACCGCCCTTACGGCCTCCAACGAGGTTTAAGGACTGTTACCTGATGATAACAGCCATTGTAAAGTAGAAAATCTATTGTAAATTCGTCACCCATCTAAGTCTTGATGTTCAAGACTATTTTTTAAATACCTATTTGTTATCTAGTTAAGTTATACATTTTTTTATGAAGGATCGTTGTAGTTTAATTGTTTTCAATCCTACTAGAAATTTATAGCAAGTATTGAGCCGTGGGCCTATTATCTTTATAGCATTACAATACCCAATTAATATGCGCCAATTCATTAACGCCGATGGTCGAACGGTTTTGCAGTAGTGGTGTTTGTTTGGTAATTAACTGGTGCTAAATAGGCATTTTCATCGAATATTACCGCCGCTCAGAATCGTTCGGACGACGTAGTGTCGACGACCCGACCGGTTAATGGCGGGCTAGTGTAATAAGTGCCATCAGAAATATTACTTACTGCATCATCGTTTAATGTAATTCGATAATTTTGTGTCTCTAGCCAATTAAGAATAATTGTTGTAGAATCATACATACCTAAAGAGGAAACAAATTTAACCTACTTTACTTCGTATTTTTTTTTGTTTTGGCTGTGAGAGAGGTGGGTTGCGACCGACCTTATATCGAGCGACGTATACTACGCGCAAAGCTTATGCATGAGGAGCATCAACGGCTACTAAACCAGCTCTCGTACCGTGCAATGGCCCTTCGCTATGCCGTGCATGATATATGTATAATATTTTTCACCTTAGAAAAATTGCCCTTAAGAGTTATTAAAACTGAAATCCGTACGTTAAAGTTGCTTTTTCATTTTCCTTTTTAAGCGTTTTTCAGATTTGTAAAAAAATTCAATTTCAATCTTCAAAAAACAGCCGTCGTCACAAGATATGTCGTCGTCGTAAAGCTTCGACTCCAGAGGAGCTTGGTACAATACTCACAGCCTAGCTTGAGTGGGTTGCAGCCTTAGGAAATATCCAAATTGTAAATCCATCGTATATCTGATCCGGTGCGATGTATGTCGGTGCTTAGGTAAAGCCAGGATCACATTACAGCGCGATACACTCCGCGGGGTATATTTATGGGCTCAGGGCATCAGTGGCTCCTAAACTTACCGTTCTAATGGTATTTTCGTAACGTGTAAAGTTCCGTTTTATACGAGTAAGTTTTGCTATTCAGAAAACTACGCCTGATCGAAAGCAGTAGAATATTAATTTATATAAATTACATTAAATTGTGTTCATTCTTATTCCGCTACGGATTAATAAAATAATCGATCAAAAGCATTGCGATATTATACACATTTATTTTGGCTACTGTTATTATATCTTCATACAATACGTTACGTTTGTTTTAACCATAAAAACATAATGTATTTGTACCTATCTAGGTTAAGTATAATAAAGCTTAAATTGATTCGTTTAATTTAACTTCAGTAACTAAACAACAAAGCAACAAAAACTAAAGAACGTTTTTACAAATTAGATGTGTATATCTAAATAAATGTTTTTCCCATTAATTACGTTTTCGTTTTAATGAAGGTGTAAAAAAGCATTATCTTGGTCTATTTGCGTACTACGGCCTCTGGCATAAATCACGCGCGAGACAATGCTAATGCCGGGGAATTAAAAAATACTTTGCAGGAGCCCACTCTGAAATAAAGGACTTAGCGCAATCTTTGTGGCGGTTAATGAATTACGTTTGCTAATTTTTCATTGCGGGACGTACTTAGACCTTTACTGAAATAATATAATACGATTTCAAGCAATTTCTCTTTCATTTTGATGTTTACAATAAGTGTGCAATAATAATACATACTAAAAAATGGTATCAGAGCACTAATGTGAAGTAATGATAGTCTAGTGTTTTAGACTTCAGGCTCCTACTTCGGGGGTTTGAGATTCAAATCCTGTGGGAAAACATTATAAAGAAAACGGCACATAGATACGAAGACTGACTAATAGATACTTAGGCTAGGGACATTTTATCCCAAATAGCTTATGATATTATTAATTTACGAGTACATCATTTTTTTTGTTTTCTAAATTCCAAAGTCCAACTCTGCTGCCGCTAGACAACGATATGATGTATGCGGGTCCGGAGCGGGCCCCGCCGACGTCTCAATTAATCACTTCTGATTAAATGTAAAATACGACCGCGATAGCTCTACGAGCCACTTTTTGCAAATCCAAGATTTTTATTCGAAAAGCTTCGCAACAGCAATTATTGTTCGGTCTGTTTGTAATGAAATATATTGCATAGTTATTTGGGTTTAACATAATAAATGTATTCAGACAGAATAAAAATGTTTTATCCCACATAACGAGCCATATTATATTTATGTCATTCAATGTTATAGTATTTATATATGTTTTATATAGTTGCTTTTTTCGAAATCCGTCACACATTCATTGCTAGCGTCAAAGCCATAAATTTCATATACCAGATGCAGGAATGTATACGAGTATCGATCATATCGTTCTAATTGGGAATTACGAAAATACGGATCTGGTGTCTCCACAGACCCGGTGGATGATGCTACCTTTTTTCTTTATTTGGATGCGTCGACTTCAGACGTGAGGCACGCCAACGTTGTTTGCTTGGACGCACTATCTTTTGAAACATAAATAATTTTCTTTATATTCATATATCTGGCGATCGCCGGCCTGCTGCTCGGCTATGCTAAATAATTAGAAAATCCTTTAGTTTTTTGTATAATTTTGTCCATAACAAATACTTATTTTTCAACCAAGGTAGAGTTCATAATTCTGCCTTAGATAAACATACATTACATATAAAGATGTAGTAATCGACTTTTCAGTGAGTCTATTCCACAAAAATCGATTTTCGTTGTTTTCGTATTACAATACAGATTTGTTTAACGTATGTTTCATCATGATACGTGCAATGAAACGCAGGTGAGAGTCGTTAGAGTTAGAAGGAGCTTGTCAGAAAATTCTCGAAAGTACAATAAAGAGTCAATATAAACCAAGTTTATTTTTGACTGCGTATTGTGTCAATTGTGGATCTAATTTCGATTACCGGGCGATCCTAACATGTTATAAATATGTACAATGTAGGGTACATGCAATGTGTATACTTATATAGGTGGAGCTAGTAGGTATATTTTCGTATTAATCCTTTCTGAAATATCATTTTTGGTAATAGGAAAATAAACTAAAAGCAACCACGTGGCTAATTTTCATATAATTATTAGAAACGTATTTCACATATTTCAATACTAATGTATTGTGGATTTACATGTTGACATGTCGCGTTCTTAATGGAACACTGACTTATTAAGAGATAAGTTAACGTTTATTTACGTACAGATACAGAGATCCTCTTTTACTGTGATCTAATAGATAGATAATCAAATGTACAAAATATTGGCACTTACAATTGATTAATAATTCAGTTTTGATTTTATTTGATGTCTTTTTTGAGTTAAGTTAGTATACCAAGAAGCATGCGATGTATTTATTTGTATAGAAATATAAAGCTGTTAGTAAAACTGTTCCATGTCTTATAGATGCTGTCCATTTAATTGTTTCTTAAAGTAATTGATTTTAATTATATAAATTGAGGTCATAAAAACTACTCATTCCTCTTATGTACACATAAGCTAGTGCACTGTTCGATCAAGTCGAATGGAGTTCAATTGTAGGAGTATGGTAAGTTGGTCTATAGTGCTCGAGAGTAACGTCCCATGCGACGTTCCGCTGGAAACTGAGGCATCAGAGCGTGGGCGTGGCGCGGCGGTAGGCGGGGCATCCGCCTATTAGCACAAAACTCCCGCCTACTACGTGAATCCGCCTTGTCTAGAGGAAAAACGCGTGACAGGTGGGCGGGCTCTCTCTGAAGTATCGTCGTTATGGACACTTTATCAAGTAATTTGTTAACTTCGATACGAATTTAAAATTTATCCCAAACTCTAAATTACTCGCTGAGCTTTCACACTGGATGATCATCCAACCATCGATTAATTGACTTGGTTACTTTGTAATAAAATTGCTCGTGGACCTTGTTATAGAATTTTTTTATGTATATGAACTAAATGTATAGGTATTAATAAACAAATTTTATAATTGAACATTTACCTACAACATTTCAAAGTGTTGGTAATCTGTCTTGTTAGGAATTACAAAAAGTTAAATATTCTGAAGTGCTTCAAAGGGTTATCAAAGCATAGCAAGGCAGAGCGTCGCGAGAATGTCTTTGATAAATTGTTGGCATAGACGCGCCACTTCGCATACCTTACGAGAAATTCCAAGCTGGTATTTAACTGCTTATAAAATTCATCAATTCAGAATATCTTCTTACATTAATAAAATCATTTGATGTGTTTTAACCTTTACTAATACCGTTATTCAAATATAAATAACATATTGTAAATAACAGCAGGAATTTATAAAATAAAGTTTTTTTTTTATATAGTAGGTAACAAAGTTAGATATGTCGTATTAAAACACATACGTTCTTTACTTTACGAGAAGTGACAAAGTAACCAGAAGTCATTAAGTATTAAATTACCTACATACAGCTACGTACGCCTATTTCCCATAGAGATATAGACTAAGGATATCCAGCTACTTTTGGCTACACGAGCTTCTCCCGACTTCTACTTTCATCTATGTTGTCATGCAAGTTCGTCTATCAGACGTCTCCTATTTATTTCTTGAAATACGTACGCGTAACTTACATACTAAATTAGGAATGTAATGTATACATTTATTAGATTTTTTGTCTTATTGTGATTTAGATGTTTATCTCTCTGGGACACTTCCGTAAAATGTTATAAGAATGACAAATACGTTTTTACAGTATAGATACAATGCAAGAGATTTTACATAGATAATACATATTTGTATGAGATGAAAATAAAATCGTTACATGCAAAGTTTTGCGTGTATTTTTATTAAGTCAGTCATTTCATATTCACTAAATAAATGTAGAAGATTCAAGAGAAAACCCTTGATCATCACATCCGTTAATTATTCTAATGGATCAATTTCGAAAACATGAGGATGTGCTACTTACCACACAGCAACCGCGTGTTAATGTGTCTGAAAGAATATATTTAACTTCAGGAGGGCTTTAGATATTTGCCTTTGATGTAGGTACATTGCGTGTTGTTCTGCATCTAAACATAACAGCAGCATATGGAGTAATAAGTGCCTCAGGCAAAACTATATACCTATACTTGTAATCTTTTTTCTTCGTATTTCTTTGCAGAACCATCAATGAAATGGCCACGGACTTACGATAATCTAGACAAAAATCAAGCAATCTTTATGCATAAAAACTTTTTAGGCAAGTTTTCACAATATTATTATAAACTCAGATCGAGAGCTGTTATGTTCAGCTGTTAACGCAAATTCACCAAGAACGCTTGTACTTATATTAGAATGTCCCTTTTAAAAGTTTAACACGACTCGCGGTCACGAGAACCTAATCAGCAGCTATTACTTTTGCTATTTTAGGGAGGATACAACTTTATACTGCCTGCCCGACAAAAAGTAATGGATGTGACGATAGACGATGTTGTACTTACATACATACACAGAAATGATCATAACAAAGTCTAGTTTCACTGTATCAAATGTAAATTCAACTAAGCACCCTAAGCCCACCGGACGTTGAAGACAATGACTGTAATTAGGGCCGAGAAGCTGAGCGGCATCTGTTATCAGTGATTACGCGCCTAATTGTGCGTTAATCAGTCGTCAATTAGCGGCGGCTGCTTGACGTCAGTATGCAGTCACTTGATCTAATTTGTCACATCGGGTACATATCTAAGTAACTTACACATAGCTTGATCTATATACAACACTTCACTTAAATAATAAATTGATAGTTGTGATAATAGATACGATATTTGCAAAAGTATCATGTTTGCAAAAGGATAATATTTGCGAGAGTAGCATATTTGCGAAATTTAATAAATAAGAATCATATTTCTGAGCAAATTAATATACGAATCCTTTTATTTTAACTCTCCTATTAACATTTTGTGTGCGAGTTATTTACCTTTGTATTCTTTGTGTCCATGGCAACTATTATGTAGGAAATCATAACGTAACATAATTATTCGGAGAGATATAATAAAATCAAATTTTTGCAGCGTCCACAATCAAGCATCGGTCACTCAGAGCAAAACATCATTATACTCCTATAGCCCGTTCATCCAATAGGTTACAATGTCTATGTGACCGGTAATCGCTCTATGCAAAACTGGAAAAAACTTAATACCATTTTGATTATCAAATTTATCGCATTGTTAAGCTTCCTGTAGGTTTAAATTACATGTTCAGTAGTCATATCCGGTTAGAGTTAGATGGTAACCAGAAATTAATCAAAACACGTAATTCACAATAAGAGTACCTACTGTTTTATACGTACAATTGTTTAAAACTATTTATGAAATTGTTATGGGTTGTAATAAGTATACTTATTATTACTGGCTTAATTGAAAAATTATACGGAATCCGCGTAATAAGCTCATCATTGTGCTGTATGTGCTATTACTATATACATATAGACAATATTTACTTTTAGTCGTTCACAAGCTCAGAAACACGTTCACATAATACATACATTAACTCTGTCAGTTCAGTCGTAGATACCTACCACACACCTGTATCAACCAATATAATGGTTTTACTGAGAGTAATCTCCGGAAAATCGAGCAGAGATAATGCGAGTAATTAATACAGTAAACCAAACAGCCATAGGAATTGACTAGCGGCATCTGAAATCAGTGATTACGCGCCTAATTGTCCGTTATTCAGCCGTCCATAACTGGCCGACGCTACGTGACGTCAATATGGGTGATACGTTCTGCAATCATAGACGCACGGCGATCATGTGATATTTAATGCAATTTATCTCGCCCGTTATAGTTCCCAAGCTAAGCACGTTTGTACGAGTATCTAACCATGACCTCGCTGTTTAACGTCCCTTGAGAGCTTATTTGCTGTCAATTTGGAGCTATTTTTATGTTTACGTTATGAATGCTATGCCGTTCTTATGTGGCTCTCATATACACTAGATCTTCTTCTTATAACACCATCTTGGATAAGTGATAGTTCAACGCTAAACTCTATCCTGTAGTTGTTTAAAATCAGTTCGAATTTGTTTAATTTTTTAATTTTAATTTTAAAATATGCAGTTCGAATAATATAATGTTTTGATTTTTAAACATATAAAAAACATAAACATATATATAACAGAGGAGAAGAATGTATATATACATTCTTCTCCTCTGTTCCACTTCTGCTCCTGTTAATTCATTATCAACAAAATAGTATCAATAACTATTTAACAAAATAATGGGACAACATAAATTGGAACGTTTTTAATGATATCTTCTGTTTTATAGTTTCAGTCTTGTAAAATCACCTCTGAGAATGATGCAAGATTAGAAAGAATTAGTCGAATAGGAAGTTGTGTAGAAATTGGAATGATTTAAGCTAATGATTTATTACGATAAACTTATAAAAGTCCTGATAAATTACTTGTTGACGTTTATGAAATTAATGTAACACATTATATTAAAGCTATTAATAATCAAACGTCAAATACACAGCAGTAACACGGAAATACAGGTGACCACAAAGCGCTAATGATGGGTACGCAATGGTATGAAGTGACGCGGACTATATGCGCTAATGAATTAGCGTGGCCAGCGGCGTAACTACTTGCAGTAGGTATTGTGTTTCCAGAATGCGTCGGTTCATTTCCTATCTGAAATCTATAAAATCAATAATAACTCCAAAATATTCCCAACGCTTTTAATGTGGTTTAATAATTTCCCACAAAGGAGTTGGCCACAAACTAGTGACTCCACTAATTTACATTGCATAGCCTCTTCTAATAGGACAAAAAGATCCGTTGGCAATAGTGGGACTTCATTGGACAGACTTGTCCATTACTGTTATCTTCTTACTTTCACGAAGCCATTAAAGTGTGCGAGTAAAATGAACCAGTTATACAACGACATATAAATCCCTCAATGCACACACGGTAAAGTCAGACGCAGGTGGGGTCTATGTGGGTATTAATAATGATAAATTTGTGTCATTAATTCGCGGGGATTAGTCTCGGAGGCGAGTGTGCGCTGCCGATAACCAAATATTAACTCAATTAGTGCGGAGATGCGACGACTCGCCATTCAAATGTCTGCTAATCCGGTCCGCCGACCCAAAGCCGCCACGAATTAGAAATGGTCACTAGGATTCCATATAATGGTGTAATATTGTTTTATATCCGAGCATTCAAGTCTATGACTCAATCCAGCCGTGGAATAATAAAAGAGTCGAAAAAAATGGCATAAAGGCTAACTCTTCTTTATTCGACAGCCCGACAGACGGCCAGACCACGTCAGTTTTCACTAAGGAATCACTGTCGCTTTCTTAAGTTGCCAACACGTTTATTTAACTTAAGTTTACTTATCTTATATTGTAAGGTTCATCGCTTGCCGTAAATGTCAGGGTGTATATTGTGGACTTACTCGTATAAATATCGTATTTAAGCACCGTCGAGCAGAAACACAACAGGAAGTCAATTAGGTGCGTATATCCGGAAAGATGACGATAATGAGCCGTTTCGATTTTTGCTATTGTTATATAAATTCCTATAGATATAGCATAAAACATAAAATGTGAGTCTTTACTTCCCGCTGTAACACATTACGATAATTTTGAATTAAAAGATTTGTACCTTTACTATTAAGCTTATTAATTAATAATTTTCATTATTTGCCTATCCATTTTAATTTTTGCACAAAAAATTATTGTAACATCAATGTTATCGTAATGTAATGGCAAACTAATTTGAATTAATTAATAGCACTCCAGCATAATGACAAATGCGTTGTTAGCCATGACGGATTACTGTGATGAGATGACGCCCAATTCTGTTACACAGCTTTTATAACAATTATAATAATAACTGAGAGTATTCTATTCTACACGCGGCATTCTGATTACAAATTGGTAACTGGATATTAATAAACACATAGGTATACATGGTACATACTACTTATTTTTATTACACCCAGACATGAAACCAGTAAATTAGTTCATCATACAAATGTTTGTCCTGGGTGGAAATCAAACCGATGACCTCGGGTGTAGCAATCAAGTCCTCTAACCACTAGACCAAGAGGACAGTTATACGTTATAACTGTTCCAATTTTTATTAAATTAAACTTTATGTACATAGATCATATTTTATATGTATAGGCTTCAAATTAGTTATAGAATTGAGTTTGTAAGCAGATGACAGCGGGCTGATTTTGATACACACGATAGTTGTCACGTGTGTTCTTTGTCAGACTAAAGCCATACTGCAACATGGCTAGTTTCATTGGCAACATTGTTATTTAAAAGAGTGCTGGGAATTTTTTTTTCTCCCGGTGTACTAAATCCTGAGGGGCAAACAAAGCCGAAATAATTAAGATGAATAAAACATGCCCTTCATTAAGTGTTCGTATGTATGTACCTTATGATGAATAAAACAATTTGAATTTGAATTTGAA
>DWDX01000605.1:0-24650 GCA_018245675.1 Agara michaeli
TATTGATACCAATTTAAAGATTAGATCTAATACTGTTCATTATTATAATGTATTCATAAGATGATTATGTATTTATTAATATATGATTTGCTTAATAAATTTGTAACAATGAAATGAATACTCGGTGGAAAAAATATAAAATGTATTACGACTGAGAAAATATCAGTGTTGGAGTTTTTCAAATTTTTAATGTATAAATTAAGTACATTTTTTTTATCAAAGTACTCTAAGTTGTTCGCCGAGTTATATCTTAGCTTAATAAGGCGAATAATATTATTCCGCATCCTAGACGATGCTACTCCTTTGTGCGGGGTCTCAAGAGCGCGACACTCGAGTGTGGATCTCATTGGCGAACAGTGTTCCGCACCTACAATTTACACCACATTGTTGTACAATATAATTGGATAAACTCTTGACTTGTTTACGCGTGTTTGGTCAGCTAGCGAAACTGGCATGACTGTAGACAAATAGAAATAATGAGCGACGTAATGCATACCTACATAGAATAGTAAGTAAGCGTAACTTAATCAAAACACTCCATTAACATCATATGAAATTTATAAGGATGTTATAGACGAAATCATTACTAAAATACTCGTTAATGTAATGAAGATTAACTAAATTAGAAACATAACTTAAGTGATATTAAGTCTAATTAAGTCTAGTATAATATTCACGCTGTAGCTAATAATATGAACATTAATCGATTAACTAATGTAAATATAAATAGGCTATATGGCTATAACCCTTTTGAATTTCTATTGCTGGATACGAATTTCTTATAGACTTTTTGTCGGAGGAATGGATCATACTGGATCAGATGTTAAGTCTTCGACGATCTTTAACGATAGCAACCGGCAATCACAGTTAAACGTGACATCCGAAGCGTTAAAGAAATCGTGAAAATTCGCTACCAGCGATCACCTATCATAGTATTGACCTCGCTCGCTATCCTTAACTTTACAAATCGGTTGAAATATGCAACCGCGCCAAGGCTACGAACGCACCAGTAAGAGTATCGTAAAACGTTTATATTTTGTAGGCATTTCATAAAAAAAATGTCTTTGAAAGTAAACATTTAAGTATTACAATAATTATTGTTATATTTCTAAACGTGAAAGGAAATGTTGACACAGCACAACTGTAGTATATTTTTTATTATGTTACGTGAATACATTTGTGTAACCAATTGATTTATATGAAAGCTATCAAGTTGTCAGTCTAATACGTAGTTGCAGTTATCGCCTGAATGGTATTGTGACAGGACAGTCTTCATACGCTGACAAGGGGACTGTCACTGACGCTTTTCTTTCTCGTACCTGTCAAGTTATCTTTTTGTAATCTTTCTTATATCGTTAATAGTTGCCAGATAACTCTTTATTAGGATCAAACAAACATTTTCTAAATCAGTGCCGGGGTAAGAACTAATAAGTTTGAATGTTTTTTTAAGTAAATAGAATAACCAGAAAACCAATTTATTTTCTCACAATAGAAACACGAATAAATGTTTTCTGCTTATCGGATGCAATGATTTAGAATTATATTAAGCGCCGTAAGACAAAATTATTGATACGATGTCGCTCGTAAATAAATGCAAAGTATTTCATGATTTATGACACCTTTTGTTGTTTGAAAGTTTCAATAGCGGCAATTGCTAACATCGAGGCAAAGCGATTGATATCATCGCGCGGACCTCACGATCCGTGGGAATTTGCACAGATAAAGTGTGAGAGTCGCAGATGTGCGCGATTTAATCTGCTTCATTAGGCTTCAAGGCTTCAAAGAAATGCACGAGACACTAAAAACGCGACAAAAGAATCCCCCCATTACGATTTAAAATGCGCCTAATCACCAATATATCTAATATAGACAATCGCATCGAATCATCAATACTTAAAAAGGCTTCGTATCTTGAATCGCAGGAGGCGAAGACTGTAGAGAAAGTAATGACCAGCTTCATTCATCACGACGACGGCACCTCACACGAAGTTTTCTATTTTAATGACAACATAACGACCAAGTAATTCTCTTCAATACACAATATAATCAACTATGTGTTGTTTGGAACTTATATTTCTATCGGAATTGCGATGAGTCAACTTACACATATTCGTTTAGTTTGAAATAAAGGATTACGTCAGATATTAATGAGCGGATACGTAAAAGTCAACATCTCAAGCGAGGCGTTAGAGTCACGGCAGAAAGTTTCTCCAATTGTCGTATAGGATTGATGCGCCTGAATAAATTCGGTAGATAAGTTGTCTAAAATAAATAAAGCGTTTGAAAAATGTTACAAAATAATAAAGTGCGACGTCGAAGATTCGTCAAGAAAGCGACCGCTTCGACTTGCCCGCCCACGCTCGTACCACTTTCCAAATTCCTCGTGTAAGCGTTGCAATCACCTATGTGCGTGTCATGCGACAACGGCGCGGTTATTTATTGTATGGAAAAATGTCTTCAACAACAACGTATAATAACACGGAATTTATGGCTGAACTGTTTATGAAACTATATTATTATATCCATTACCAACACAGTATAACATTTAATTAATTAGGTCTAAGATTCCATTTTTGCACAAACTTAAGTGAGCTTATCGAAATCACTAAATTAATTATATTAAAATTTCATTTTAGAAAGACAAGGAGAGAAAAGTTCTAACCAAATTGGATATTAATTTATTTCTCTATATATGTATTATCATTATTGGTTACATTTATGTACAAAATACATATACATATTGACAAGCATTATCAGTTTGTACTGAAATGTATATATTTAACATTTTCAACGTTACATATTCTAATTGTTAAGCATTGTTGAAAAACAATTGTGTTGACGCCGTATTCATTGACAAAATGTTTCTACCTTGCAAAAACGTTGCATAAATAGTTAACGTTGCGACAAAAGTAGTTACTCGGAGCGATGCACCGTCCGACACTCGTATATGAATATTCAAGGGTAGTACAGCGGCTGGCTGCTTCGGCAATAACTGTTAACTCGCGCAATATTGTGCTCTGTATTATCCTCCTCCCTGCGGTCATTGCGTCCCTCCTTCGCCTATCAAGACTCTCGGATAGAACTTGTACAACCTTTTACAATAGCGACTATAATAATAAAGAGGCAAAGCTTGTTTTTACGATAAACAGTTGCAGTATTACGGTAAATCCTAACTTGCAACTCGACCAGCTGGAACATAGTACAACATTAGCGTAACGTGAGTCCACGTTTGTTTACGTTGATTAAGGTTGCATAGAATTGCGAGGCCTCCAGTATACGCGCAGGTCTGCGCTCGCGCACGCGTCTCGGTGGCGCCAACTCGGAATCTTGCGCAACTGTGCACGCCGTGTTTACGAGTCGTCTCGATCAAATAATTCTCATCCGAAGACACTTAGATGATTTCCATTTGAATATGTGTCTGACATAGGTAATACGAGACATCTTTAATAAAATGAAGCTACAATTCTTAGTATTACTGCTTTTCTGCTACGCGGTTACTCAAGGCCAGTTCCGTATAAGGGGGGTTGTTAAGAGACGAGATACATTTTATCGCAAGAAAAACACAAATGGCTCCAAATGTGTTTTAAACGAGACGATAACTAATGACTACGAGATTCTGTCGTCCGCCGTGTCTGAATCTAAATATATTTTCATAGCTAGAGTCCTGAGCGTCAGGAAGATAAAACGAGGCAGCGAACCCAACGTAAAAGTATTCATGTCTTACAAATTGTATATCCGACGAATGATGAAAGGAAACGTGGAGGAGCTGAAGAGTCACGTTTTTTTAGGCGATGAACGGACATTGAATGGGGCGATTGTGTTTGTTAACTGGCTACGGACGAATAAGTGCGCTTATAAACTGTATAGACATTCTTCAGGTATATTTTTGAGCGACGGTTTTTACGAACGCTATAGCAGCGGGAAGGTGCCGCGACTTCGATTGTTGAACGAGCCACTTCCACTGTCACTTTATGATTTGGACAGAGTGAATGCCGCGTTGAAAGGTAAATGTTTACTGTCGTTTGAGGTGTCGGGGTGTATGAGCGGATTGTATACACGTTATAAAACTTATGTGCTTTTATTATTAAGTCCTACGGGTCCACGGCATTCAATTTTATATTTGTCTACATTTTAGCACTTTATGCTCCGATAAAGTTGATTGCTTTCGAGGGATTTCGACATTTAGCAGGTAGGAAATAAAATGTTCAGTTATTTAGCGAGTGTATCGCTAAGTCGACAGATACGAGTAGTTGTTCCGCTGAGGATTAGCTCCATCACGAAAATTGGTTGTCGGGGTTGAGAGCTGTAGAGTATACCGAGAAATCGATAAAAATCTAAAAGCTATTATTAACTGCTACCGTGCTTACTTTTTACACATAAAATAGGGACAATTGTTCATTTTATCCCATAATTTTGATAGTTCTGTAAATACTGTTCTGTTCTGATAGTTCTGTTCATGAAGTTTGAGGCACATTGGTCACCTTAGATACATACAAATCTAGGTATATGATACGCTAAACAGTAATGGAATTAAACGAAACATTTCTCTGCGTTACTTCTATATGTACCCCGTGTATTGTTATAAAATATTATTTGAAACAGATGACAGTCAGCTGAAATTGACCCTAACGATAAGCTGTCACGCGTGTACATTATCGGACTAAAGCCGTTCTGCAAAGTCCTAAATTCTATTTTCTTCTTTTAAACGAGTGGTGGGCAGTTTTGATTGTTGTCTTATAATTAATTACAAAAATTATGTTTGGTTTTGGACATGCCAGTTTGCCGTCCAGAAGGATTTCGGTGGTATTATTCGAATTGGATTGAAGAATTGCAAAAATATAATCGTATGAATGCAGCAATATTAATTTGTATTTTAACACATATCTACATAGAGAAAGGATGTAAAAGTAGAGCTACATAAGTATTTATACGCGTCCAAATGGATATATCCTGTTCATGTATCAGATTTTATGCTTTTCTATGAACTACAAGTACTAAAATAGCAGTTATACGATTCCTATTTGCTATTAAGTGTTAATACATTCCCGTACACATGTGTATGTAACAGACAGAAATGAGTGGGCGATTCTCCGCGGTTACTGCGCCCTATAATTTACCTCATCGAGCTCTTTAACAATCGTACCTCCTACTGTCAGTTGTTAATGATAGTAATATAAATATATTGTAACACTTTACCTCGGTGCGTTTAGGTGCAAATGTTAATATTTACAATCACCGTAATATTTACAAATTGTAACATTAAGGTACAATATCTTGAAGACTTAGATATAATATTATTTATTATATAGGTGTAGATACATCAACCATACATTTGATTATATAGTGTATGTAATATTGTAACGGGAATAAATAGTGAGTGACTAACGTTTTCCTACGGGAAGATATTATATTCCCAGAGGTAACTAGAAAAACTTTTAGACATAACTCATGAACGTGCCTCTTCGATTAAATCATCAATTTTCGCGACTCCTAAAGTAAATTATTGAAAAGAGTCATATTAGGAGTGGTCGCAAGTGCAAAGCAAATAAACATCTTTTGAAAATTCCCACACGGCCATTTGATCCCGAGCCAAATAGAGCTATTTTACCACCGAATTCTTTCAAACTTCATATATACATTTCTGAATACATACAACTGCAGAAAATTCTATAACCCGACATAGATGAAAGAGTCGTGCTCATTATACAAACGTTTGATCTCGAAGTGAAATGAACCCAGACAGCTCGGCCTGCAGTCATGGTTACTAGTGTACCAACAGGGGAATCAATGTAATCGCTCCAGTGTAAGGATGATAGTTTACATACTTTAAGAGCCTACTGAATAGCTATTCTATTCATCACATTATCGTATTGTTCTCTCAATATAGAGTAACATACTTTGACCTCTGACTGGATTACCAGTAGCTATTTAAAATACATTTTAGTCTATTTACTGGTATAAATTAAATTTGAATGATGTAAACTTGTCTCACTGGAACTGTTAGTTTTCTCTGAGCGTTGCCGCTTGTGAAGTGACCACAGACTTGCAAAGTACTTAGTTCAGAGTTTTCTCGCCGTCTTTACCGCTTCAAGTTCTACACTTAGTTAAGATTTAAAGAAATATTAATTGCATTTGAACTACTGTGCTTCTTATAGTTTGTTACGTTTTTATTTGATAAATAAATTTGTGAACTGCGGTATTGTGTAAATTTTTATGATTTGTAGAACAAGACAAAATTGAGTAAAGGCCACGAGACAGTGTTTCGTCACTTGTGGATAATGTTGATACCAAGCTAGATTGGAAATATTTTATCATTCAATATTCGGACTTTCATCATAATGTGTATTATTTCTATTTGTTTTCTCAGTAGATTCGAAGGTCGAAGTTCGTTTTAATTCGATTGTATCGACTGTATTATCAATTACCATTTTAACGAAGGCAAGCTTTATTGTAGTATTATGAATAACCCAGACGATATAACGTGAAAATAAACTTTGGAAATATTCTTAGCGAAACTAACGCGTAAGATGTTTAAAACATGGACACAAAAATTTACCAGCTATGCGGTAGGTTTTATTTCTTATTTAAAATCCATTCACTGATGTTCCATTCCAACGTTTAGTTGTACTAGTTACTGCGACTCCAACTCTACAAAAGGCACCAATTACTCCCGCAGGTTAGTGATTACACGATATTGATACATATTATGTCCCGGTCTAAATACTGTAATTACTGGACAACATATCGTTGACTGTAAGCGAATGTAGACCAAAATCCAATGGTAATAAAAGGGAAAGTTGCATGAATAGTTTTTATTGAGGTGGTATCAATTAATTCGCTGACAGCAATCTGCTAGGATTCAGGTTTGATCGTGCCGTAAAGTAACTATGCTTATATAAAAGTTTTGTTGCTACTGTTTTCTCCCTTTTATGTCCTTTTTATACTCTTCGTTATAATTAGCTACGGATTTACTTTATTGTATTTGATACTAAAATCAAGTGGTCTTCATAATACTAAGGTATTTTAAGATATTTTTCGTGATTTTATACATCATGTTTCTGTAAGAGCCATGTTTCTGTTGTAATGCAGGTCTATCAATAAAATATAAGTTATAACAATTGTATCCAAAATCTGAATAAATAAACAGACCTTTCGAATGTTTGAGACCAGATTCGCAGAATATTATACCTCGTAATTTGCTTTTATTTATTTCGTAAATTTTTATTTTTCTTAATACCTTTCTGATAAATAAATATTTTTTTTGCTTTATTTATTATTCAGACTCTGCTTACAACTTGGACTTTGGTATTTTGGGTAATAAATCCTTTAACTTTCGCCGCAGAATCTTGCCACTTGTGGTCTTTGGTATTTCATTCAGGAATATTACGCCGCCCGACAATCGTTTCCATGGTGATACCTATAAAATTAATATCCATGTATTAATTAAATTTATCAGCACTCGATTACAAACATAAGTAAATGTAATGATTAAGTGTAGTTAAAATAATAATGAATCTGAATGCAACAGGCATTTAGTAGGAACGGTGGTAAAATAGAAATCGTTGCATTGATTGCTACCGCCTTGCTGTCCTCGAGATATAATGTAAAATGGCCTGTAGGTGATAGACAATTTCGTTTAAGTCGGAGCAGAACAATATTTTTAAGCACTGCTGCAATGTAGCTCAGCGTAGAGTTGTACGAACTACTGTTATTAAAGTGACACAAGTAGTAGAGAATCAAATAGCAATGTCTGAAGAGATAGATAGAAGAGGCGACAGTTAAAAGTGTATTTCGAAAATACATAATGTAAAATACATTTTAGAATGTAGTACCTACCTGAGAAGCGACGAAATCAGCAATCTCCTTTTCAGTAACCTGAGCATTTGGTTGTTTTACGACGAAAGCTGTCGGCAGCTCGCCGGCTGCGGCGTCTGGTGCTCCAATTACGCCTGCATCTTTAACAGCTGGATGTTGTAATAAAATCGCTTCCAGGTCTGAAGGTGCCACCTTAAATTTTATATGATAGTTTCCAATCAGTGAGCTTTTTGCTATACGATATGCGTTTAATATGCGAATGTTTATTAGATATCTTATAGACCAACATTTTTGGTCTATACTGTATATTATATGAAAAATAATTAAAAACGGAATTTTGCTAATCTTTTTAAATGCCCCTTACGATTCCAGGAATGCTCTATACTATGCGATATTATTTCATTAGCTTAGATAACATTTGTTATAAGTGAGTTTTGATTTACGCGCCCAGATTAGCCCGGAATAAAAAGGGTGTAAATGAGAATGGGCTTTATTTCATTATGAATCGTTATATTATATACTAGTAATGACAAGTTTAATGGTACTTTAAATTTGCTTCAAATGTAAATCAAATTTAGATCTGATCTAATTTAGAAACCAACAATGAATAAGCGCAATAAACGATCTAAAACACGTATATCTAAACATGTACGCCATATGCAAGGAGCAAGGACCTATGGGTCAACCGATGTTTTATGCTTGCTACAGTCTAAGTACATTTAACTTAGAATATGGACTAAGGTTACTGTTAGCAGTCCCTGATACATGACTCTTGGGGGCTAAGTTGGCGTGCGTTATGCGATGTACATAAGTATAACCACGTTTATCAGACTACGTATTAGCATAAATATGTTTAGCAGTGGAGCTCCGTCATTTGGAGGATTTAACAATGTACATAGATATGTGCTCGACGTATAATATTTCATATTTAGTACTCACTTGCCAGGCATTATACTTTATAAGTTCCTTCAACCTATCGACTATAAAGAAGTAGCCTTCTTTATCGTAATACGCAATGTCACCGGTTTTATAGAATCCATCATCGTCGACGTCGTCACTCAATTTCTTTCCTATATATCCATGGAATAACGCAGGTCCTTTTATACACACCTCACCGACTTCACCGGGTCCTAATAATTTTCTCGAGTCAATGTCGACTACCTAAAAGCCGTACGAATAACTTAGAATTATATGTAGTTTTTTCACATTTTTTTGAGTATTATACATTTTATTAATATTTCAAAAACTTGAACAAATTATGCAATTGCCTTCGATTGGAATACTCTATTTGCGTCTTTATAATTTTCAAGTTATCAAAATTAAATGATATTTTAAAGAATATGTTTTACCTTCATAATGTTACCGGCCACAGTTTGTCCAACACTGCCTTCCCTCGGTGCATAATCACATTCCTGGGTTAACGCTCCAGTGACTTCTGTCATTCCGTACCCTTGTAGTACATGTTTCATGTGAGGATACCTAGTACACATTGGCAATTTAGGGTACACGATGAATATAATAAAAGAAATAAAATTATATTTAAAAACCACATCCTTAACACGTTTTCGTTTAATGTATACCGTTAGTGGATATTATCTACATTTTTCAGTCACAAGAAAAACAGTAGATATATTTATTTACCAATTTGGTAACCTACATTATAAATATATTCATATAGGTATATACGTATACATAGAGAATATAATATAACGAAAAAAATGGCATTCACACCAATATCAGCGTCCAGATAGTTTCACTTAGGCAATGAAATTTGTGCCTCCTACAAAGCTTTTACAACTTTTTTTTTCATTTAATAAATACTTAGACCAGCTCTAACGTAAAACATAAATACATTGATTAAAATAAGATTACTTAACCTAATCTTTTTGAAGAATTTGGGTATTTACCGGTTTTTGAGTTGATTTATCACGCTGGAGTTTAGAGGGGCACCTCCACTGTATATGAGGTCCACTGAACTGATATCATATTCCCGTACAATTGTTGATTTACACAACGTCACCAGCAAAGGCGGTGGTACTAATAGTATTCCGATCTATAACAATATATGGGCTGTTATGTGATTTGTGTTTTATACGTAGTCATAAATTTTTGTCTTATGCTTGTTTAATATCTTTGTAGCATTAAACAAGATATCGAGATTTATGGTGATACAATCATACATAATATTCTCAAAACTATTTGCTGTATTTACTTAAGTCGACAGATTTTTTAAATAATATTCAAAGGCACAATTAAACACCTACTTACTTTAGAAACAAAATTTTTAACCAAGAATAAATTTTCATTACAAGCTTCCCTAAATTATTAAGATGTCCGTTATAATAAAATTATGCCAATGAATATTTATGATTCTTTCTTGTGCGAAAGTCAAACTCCATCGAATCAGATTAATTGCTTTAGACTGGCGTTGCTTCGTTATCATAATAAGCAAAGATCAAGAAGTGATTTACACAGCGAACGTAATAAGGGGTCAGAGAATGTTTCAAATGTTGAGCGCATTATATTATGCGAAATCTGGTAGTGAAACAGATTTCAGATCTAAAGAAATATGTTTTGTTGTAATTCTTTGAAAGTCGGAATCAAAGGAGAAGCTTCTGATACCTTTCAAATGAATTACATTATTTAATCACCTAAGAAATAATATTGTTTACCTTATGCTTATCAATGGTTTGTATATAAAGACGTTCTTCGAATCTGGGTAGAAATACGACGGTTCTTCCTTTAATCGCTTGGTCCATTGTTGTTAATATGCCCATACAACTTGACCAAGGGGCTATCGTTAGTATCATTTTAAGTGACTTAGTAAATCTGTAAGAAATGAATATATACATAATACATCGAACCAAAAGTAATTAATATGATTCTCTAATAAATAAATGATTTAAGACAAGACAATTATAATTCAAATTGTATAATGCATAACCTTGTATTATTAAATATGATAAGATCGCAATACATAAAAGGCAATTTTTACTTGGAGGTTCTTATAAGACATATAGAAACTTACAATGGTCGTAAACCAGCGACAATAAGGTTAGAATGGCTTAATTTCGCTCCTTTCGCTAATCCCGTTGTGCCCGAGGAATACAATATGAGGCCTATTTTTGTTTGACCTTTGAAGAGAAAAGAATCAATACAGAAACACGGTATGACAGGATAGTCAAATATTTGATGAAACCTGCTGATCTACTTGTACGTACGTCTATGTATTGAAATATTTATTCTCAAATAGATTAGAAATGTGATAGAATTTTGAGCCAAACTTGCCCTGCTATCTCTAAGATCTAAGTTGTTTTGCTACATCTCATTTTGTGAATATAAGAAAACATAATTTTATGTTTAATCGAGATGATACGCCACTTAGTATGTCTCTGCTAGTACCTACTCGACATATACTGCGTACATTAAAAGTGGTGCTGTTATTTGAAACGTTTAATTTCAAACAGTTAACACTAATCCACCATACCATATTCTATACGCGTATTCCTTTCATCATTCTCGAAAATGGGTGTCTAGAATCCCTGATTGATGTGATAAGACCGGCAGGTGTGTCGAAGAGTAGAATTGGAAGGGATGACCTAAGTACGAGTGTCACTCCATAAGGTGCAAATTGATGAGGTTAAATCCGTTATTAAAATTTAATAAGCTTTGCTAGGAGTTTTACCTTTGAATGTCGTCTCTGCTTCCTTATTGGGAAAATAGCTGATTGCTTCGTCTAAGCAGGGTTTTGAATATTGTTTCTAAGAAATCAAAGTGTCTTTTGTAAAATAAAAACGATAAAACAGGATCTACACGGGAATCTTTGTAACTTAATTATAGAAATGTATTATTCGTGGAAAATACCCTAAGTTGTAGCAATAAAGCTGGCGGGCGGTAACCAACTCTCTTTAAGACGGATTAACTGCTTCAAAGTAGGACACTTATAAACTTTGCGGATATCACATAAGTAACTAAGAACAGCTGCATATAGCATTTAATTATCTAAGGGAACTCCATTCTCACCTTTGAAATCGGGAAGTTTGAAATTAGAAATCTCAACATGCTTCTGGGAAACATCTTTGTAGAACAATACACCGTTATCGGCTTTCATGTTATCATATAAGATAAACTTGTCTATTACGTTGACATTTTTTATATTACTGTAATGCTTTTTATACACGTCGCCGGATAGGAAAATATATTTTGGTTTTGAAATTTTAATGGCGTGATTTAGTTCATCTGAAAACAGAAAGCGTTAAAATAATATCTTTTGTCACGTTTCAAAAACCATTTAATTATTAACAAGAGACAAAATATTTGTAAGCTTAATTAGTTTCTCGTTCTATCTACATATGGTAATTTCATTTTCAAGACTATACTAGGTACGCGTAATTATTAGATTAACATATATTCCAATTCGCTAGCATACCAACTATATAAGATGATCTAAAAGCATAACAGTTTTTTTATTATATATCTACAGATCAAGATCTTACAAGTGAATACACACTAACGAAACATAGTCTCTAACTTGGCAAACGACAACGAAAACAACAGTTATTTGATTAAGTTACCTTTGCTGTATGAGTTGTTGAAGAAAGTCACAATTCCTTCAGTACACCACACGGCTATAGCAGTGACCAAGAATTCAATTCTGTTTTCGCTGCAAATTGCAACCACATCGTCTCTCTGTAAGCCCAGTTGCGACAGAGACGAAGCTATGCTTACAGCTTGTTGAACGATCTCGCTAAAGGATATTTGGTCTCCTTTCCCAGCATTGATCTTAAAAAACGCTTTCTTCTTAAACTCACAGTAAATACACAATACACTTGTAGTTGTGGTGCAGTGAACTAAGTGAATAAACTAATTGAAAGGCATGGACATCGTTTACCAAGTACAGTGCCGTCTTCTAATACATTCGTGGGTGGTATTATGGGCGAAAACATACCTAAGATTGGACATGAGAACTTATGAGTATGATGTCATAAGTCATAACTCTCAGAAACCATTTATCATCAATTAGACAGTCAGTGTAAAGTTGCAAAGAAAAAAAGTACAAAGTTAATAGCTGTCATAAAACTTAAAACAATAGGAGATTAAGAGATGTGTATATTTGACTTTAATGCACTACGAACAGTGTAAGATGTATACACACAGTATGAGAATCTAAAATATTTCAAATGTATACCAAGACATCACGACCTTTCATTTGGTACCCTTAACACTTTGAATATGCGTTTTAACTTACTAGAGATATTTTATCCTTGTAGTTGACGAAATGCTCCAGGAGAAATCTTCCGTAGCACGAATGCTCAGGCAATACGAAATTTTGGTCACCGTACAGTATCCGCGTGTTTTGGTTCATTTCGCGAAATATATTTTGATAAGCGAGCGATTACAACGATGAGCTAACAGCGAGTGGCATATACTTTACACAACAAAGATAGCTAACAAGGTTATGGTTTTTAAATTGTTATCTAAGATATATTCTGGGGCTATCTATATCGTTGTCGCTACAATAACACTAACAATTTTTTAGATATATGAATTACTTGTCGTAACAGACTGTTGTAGCTTACAGTTACGACTTTAGGTATTACAAATTTTGCTATGAAATTAAATATATCTTGCAATTTACCTAGATGTTTAGGGTTCAAAACCTGGCACGCGCATCATCTGATTTTGCAAGATTTATGAGCGTTTTTAAAATTAAATGAGGTACAAACGTGAACGAAAACATCGCAAGGAAACTTATACACTTTTCAGTTGTCTAAATGTCTGCTAAGGTGTGTAAGATTTGTTGACCCGAATTTGTAAATTTGGTAGATCGTGTTCTGAAATCTTGTCGTGAGAAGAAACTTGTGACCAATAGCGGAAAAATGAAAATATTGAAAAAATAATTGAAATCGAACGTAAGCAAGAAAAGCTGGTTTGTGCAGAAGCGGATTAGAAACACGGAATACTTTATTTACATAATCCACTGCCTACTAATCCGATCACCTATCCAGCATCGGTCGCGCTTGTCAATACCTACTAATCGGACATATCGTTACCGACACGGTGCCATGTTGCTAGGATCTTTTCAATCAGCCATATTATAATATACAAACATATATGATGCAAAAGATCCATATGTAGTGTTTTTATCAAAATTAAAAGTTATCTCATTCTGCAAAGAGATAAAAATTGTTGCGTATTTACCTATCATCCGGTAATATCTATGCCTTTCTTATCTTTGATAAATATCATATTATTATCAATCAAGTGGTACTCGTGGATATGTTTGTAAAAATGAAAACATAAGGTACAAAGTTTACATTACCGAGATCCGGCGGGGCTTGAACTATAGCCGTAGGGATAACAAAGCCTCATTGACTGATTACCGGGAAAACTTTAAATGTATTCGAGCACTGGAAAGTATGCACTGACATACGTACGAGAAACATTACGTGCCTAAATGCTTCTTACGTTTTCTATAGCTAAAAGTTATCTACAAATTTGATCTTTATAGGATATATCGTATGTGATGTTGGTGGCTTCATAATACAACAAACATTTACCGGAATTCATATTTTTGGTATTGATGTTTTTATATTGTGCACCTCCAGGCCTAGCTTAACCAGTTTCCGTGGAGCAAATAACAGTGCATTATGTTCACACGCCTTACGCAGTTCAGCAAATTGCCTCATAAATGTGACCACGGTACTTCTGTTCCTTCAATAGTTATAGAACAATATAAAGAAATGTTCTACAATTGTTTTTACGTCCTACATTATGGTCATCGTTTTAGTAGAATTTTCTTCAGTTGCTAGCGGGTATAAAGGACCCCGCACATTCACCACTCAGCGTTTGTTCTCGCGTCTGATGGGAGAAATCCTGTTCTATAATAAAAACTAAAACCGAAACTTGCAGCGACTTTCGAAGGATAACTTATATAACTTTTAGAGCAGCTATAATTAAACTACCTAATAGATATCGTTAATATAAACCCACAGATCGCACAGTTCACAGATATGCGCCGATCAGCCTATGTACGATTTTTACGTAATTTCCATTACGTAGTCGCAACTAATTCCATGTATATCTCTGAGTAGGTAAACGTAATTTGTTAGTACGCCTGCGGTCGTAACAGGATCGCCCACGCGCGATCCCTCCGCGTCTTCTCACGGCGACCGGCATTGTGAGTCATGGACTCATGGGCCATATAATTTTGTGCCATAATCATACCGATACGTTATTAACGCAGATTGTTCTAGTTTACTTTGCGTGACGTAACTTGTTATACTATAGCTATATCATAGGATTTGGAATCTTTGTAGAAGTTATATTAATAGTTACTTGGAATTTAAAAGATCTGTATTTTTTATATTTTGCTTAATAAATTATATAAATTTTAAAAGATTCTTTTAAATTATTATCATAATACTATTACGCAACAATAAACCAATATCGTCACGTATCTATAGATTTGTTATGTAGATACTACATATGTCTATCTGAAGATTATCTTTAACACTTAAGACTTGTAGAGAAAATGCAAGCGTATATTTTCCACTCCTGCGCACGAAAATAATCTACACTGACATTATTACCAATAATAAAGGTTCGAAGGAGCGTGAATTGTTGCTAATGCCGCACTGGCGCTTGGGAAATTTCATACTTATTGGCGTTGTATCGACGATAATGATAAATAATTTTAATCTTTTAAGAAGTCGATTGTAACTAGTAAGATTTTCTTTATGAAGGATATGTTGTTGGATATGTTGCACGAAATAAGCGGATAAGTTTATACAAGTGAAATACTTGTACACTAAAAGGGAGAAAGAATGAGGAAACAGAAGTTAGAAGGAGGTTCAAAGCTCTTAATTAAATGCTTTCTTGAATGAATCCGACATATAATACATTACACATATGATACATTAGAAAAAAAAACAGCAGTTTTATTTTCGCTTCAGTGTCGCATTGGATATGCAATTGGGTTATTTGATTAAATTTCAACTAAGCAATGTATTTGTCTCGTGTATGCAAATATGTAATAATTTAAAACGTTAATTCCGTTGTTAAAGCCACCGCATGCCTAACATTACTCGTATAAATAGAGCTTGCATAATTGTTTGCTAATAATATTATCCAAAGAATATCTACACTGATATAAATTGTAAGAAATGAATCATACGGAAATCTGCGAGTCATAGACAAGTATTTGTCATTGTGGTAATAACATTAGCATAATTTTAAAAGGTTGACTTTATTAATGTACACCTAAATCAGTTCATTACTAACGGATTCTCATATCTTGTTATATGATATATGTCCAGCAATGGTATACAAAGGGCGTACTTATCCCCAGAACACATAATACTTTACAATAGGTGCGTTCAAACCGAATTGCGTCCTTTTAACGTGTATACTCCATACAGTTAAGGTCAGTTCGCGCACACAGTCCCACGTTTACTAATAAAAGACCTCCTGTGGTGATGGGACCGTTCATGGAAATGCTGGGACCGGTCGCCTTGTTTGGGTTTAACGTCCTGATTCATTAAACTATAAGATGATTGCTCTGTAGCCGGCCGTCGTAAAGACGAACAATAATTTCTGGGTAGTAACGAACGATATGAAAATGTGGGTAGGTACTTATTTATTGTCATTACAGTCAGTTGTCGATGGTCGATCATTACGGTCGTTATATCTTTACCCATCGCTGAATATGATAATATTGTAGCATGTTTATTGACTGTACTACACGAACTGTCTCTAATTCACAATAGCCATATTTTCAGATATAAGTGCATACTTAAATGTTTAATCTATATCTATACTAATATTCTAAAGAGGTAATGTTGAGTTCTTGAAATGAGGTTATATATGAGTTTGTATATAGAAGGTAATCTTCGAAACTTCACAACGAAACGTACTACTATTTTTTAAGTTTCTCTGTTGCTAATGATAGCGATATATAAAAAACCAGATTAGTTGAGATAAAAAACTGTATTGATAATTAAACAGTACGTAAAACGTATTTTATAACTGTTATATGACAAGTATTTCCTTTATAAAGCTGTCTATATTGACATATAAAGTTTTATTGGTATTATAAAAAATAAATTATTCATTACATAATATTTTTCAGTTCACCTTCCAGTTTGTTATTATGATAATTATAAAAATCACCACGGCTTTAGTGAAATCATAGAGAAAGTTTCAGGGATGGTTACTAATATCTACGGCAAGTAAGGTGTAGCGGTTGTAAAGGAACAAAACCGACACTCGGCATCGTCAAGATAATCCGTGTTCCCTTATACTGGGACATTAATAGGTTACATTAACTGCTTAAAGATACCAACGCTATTGTATTGTTCTTGCTTTGTTCACTTGAACAGATGTATTGTACATATACACATAACAGCCAGATCGCCGCCTAGATAGGCATTGGTGTTAGTAGTAGCAATGTAATTCTTAGTTATCCAAATTTATCTGCTCCGTAATACACGAATGATCACAATATATATGTATCAAAGTAATTCGTTGAATACTAGATTGCTCAAAGGGAATATGTAAGTTTTCTCATTGGTAACAATATAATAACATTTATTCATTTGTATATTTAGCAACAACTGCTTCACAGTACTTACCTATACATATTATAATTCATAGTTAAACAATATAAGTATTGTGATCTAATATGAATTAGACTAACGTTATTAGTATCCTATGTGTCATTGTAGTCATTGTCATTGTAGTGTGTACAACACCTATTTTCACCCAAGACCAAGCAGACGTTATAGCGTGAAGAAGTAACAAACACAATTATACAGATGCAAGTTTTCCCATATATAATGTATGTAATTTAATATGATTAGTCTGATAAATAACATTTTGTTCGTAAACTGAGTCTTTTATCGAGTACTGCTGTGGTACCTACTGTACACAGTAATAAAACATTGGACATATTTTAGAGATACCTGAATATCTCACATCTCGATGGTACACGTGTAAAATGTTAATGCGGAGTAATTAGCATGTGCGGTGCGAATGGGAACAGTTTGGCGCGATACGAACAAGCCCTCGGCACGTTTGTCACATTCGGTGTAATTAGACTAAGTATACGATATTAAATTAATAATGTCGCGGAAGAGTTCTAGATAGAGCGAACCTCGTTATTTATAGATAGTTAAACGTTATTTTATATTCTAAACAAGTTTTCACTATTATTAACAAAAATGGATTGCAAAACCAATTGGTAATACAAAACTATAAAAACCCTATTGCCTTACAAAAAATATAAGTATGTATTAATAACCAGTCTTATATGCGACGCCGAAAAATGCAAATTAAAGACTTAATTATGACTTTTTTTAATTGTGTGATTTATAATTTGATTTGACGATGAGAAACAACTCAGTATAATTCTTATCGTTACTAGATACAAAGTTCGTGTTTAGCTATCAAAACGCGCCCGTACAATCACAGCTCTCCATTCCAATCGCCCAGCGGCCCGCTGTTTAAAGATTCAGTTAACTGCATTACGAATGCGACAATTTGTGTTTAGCGTGCGTTAAGTGGTAAGCCACTTATGGCAATCACACACTCGAGCGTGGATTCTTACGATGCAACAGTAATTACTTCACTTTACGGCCACCGCGTTCACAAAGTTCCAATCGGGCCCATTATTACGTGTCAATAATGATACTGGGAATTAGTGCTCTGTTTGGGTTGGCTGTCCAGCGGCTGTGAAATGCACGCGTAAGCGACCGCAATAGAGAGTTGTATCTGTTATATATATTTGGTAACAGACAGGAAGTAAATTGGATTTTAGAATATAAATGAACATGTCCTGTACCTTATTTAGCAAATAAAAATTATGATTACGATTATTATGAAAATGTTTATAGGTAACTCTATTATCTATTACAAACTATATATATTTTTATGTAATAACTAGCTTTTGCTCGCGACTTCGTCCTGCGCATATATTGTTATACATATGGTATTATACATATAAACCATCCTCTCGAATCACTCTATCCATTAAAAAAACCGCATCAAAATCCGTTGCGCAGTTTTAAAGATCTAAGTATACATAGGGACACAGGGACAGAGAAAGCGACTTTGTTTTATACAATGTAGTGATGATATCTAGGTCTTTAATTAAACTAGTTCAATTACCATCGTATTGCTTTAGAGAGTATTGTATTAGCTCAAAATATCGTTACTAATAATGTTTATCAACTCGTTACTTGTGTTCAATAGGATTTGTAAACAAAAGTTAGTAAACATTGACAGGTAGCGGTGAACAAACCTCTAAAGGTGAGGACGTGAGTTTTTGAATAATATAACATTATTAGCAGGTCGCGGGTTTGAACCAGAGACTTCGTAAACAGTGTGCTGCGGTGGGCGGGTGTTGGCGTGAGAAACAAACAGTCGCTGTCGCACTCGCAGCTCCAAATTAATATGTGACTAATGGACGGGGTTTAGAGTCAGTCAGACGGAGTTTTAGCGGCCTTTGAATTTTTATTTAGAGAGTCGTGTGTTCGGAGTAAATTTACCTTGTGTGCAATACATTTTCACATGATTTTCTCTTTCTAATGCTAATAAAGCATCTAATCCAACAAACAAATAGAACATTTCAATGTAACACATTAGACGGCACATATTGTGCACTTATTTTTGTCGTTTTACAAAAACGCTACTAAAAATACAATGCAGGCTAAGAACTAAAGTCGCTTTCAAAGTTCGAAAGGACGCGAAAGCTTGTAACAAAGTCGATCATAACAATAACAATTTGCACGTATTGCTTAACGTCTTCAGAAGCGCGTAACTGCTTATGAAACTTTCACTTACAGTAACCAAGGTCAATCCAAGGCCCGAGACCACGCCAGTCGTCACTTAACTTTATATATCACATTATATAATATGTTTGTATATTCAAGTCATACGGAGCAGACAGTGCGATAAACACTATGAATGCAAGCTCAAGTAATAAATATGCTTACATTGGTACAACAAATGTAAATCAATTGTTGTAAGCTATTGAAGTTTACGAAACACACTCTGAGACCAACCTATTGACAGCCAATCGTAAAACACATGGTAAGCAACGCCCGGAATGTTGTATTGCACCATTATGAAAAACTAGTGTGTACACCTTGGTTTCCTTGTTTACGTGGACAGTACATTTTTTATACAGCTCTGATGAGATTTTAGATAATATTTCAGTGACTAGAAGTTGTTAGATATTGTCAATCTATTTTTTCTTTGTACCATTAACCTAACAAAGAGGTAGACGGGCCACCAATTGGTAAGAGGTCATCTATACTTACGGACATATGCAACACCGAAGGTCCACCACCACCGGCTCAGCACCAGCCAATTTGTTTCCCAATTCGGAAGGAGAATTCGTTTCACGGCGCTCCATTACAAAGTGATTAAGTATAATTAAACATTAAATTGAATTAAATTCTCTCGTCTATTCTGACCTAAATTACTCTTTAGAAAGTGGTGTATTGCAAATAAACAGACGGATCGACTGAAATTCAAATCTCTCGTTTTTGGGTTACAGTTACGTATAGGCAAATAATTGTAAATACGTAATATGCTATGTATAAGTTATGTACGTGTCGAAAGATAGCATGGGCGTATTTCATATGAAATACTATTACGGTTTATTACGAATATCTACGAACTACAATGACCAAATAAAATTAGGGGATTTGTATTACTTCTCTCTCTCTCTCTCTCTCTCTCACACCCACACACACACACTGTATAGGCAGAGAACATTATTAACATCTTTATAATATTTCATAAACAGATTTAATTAAAAAATACGTAATGTTAATCTTTTTACACGTGCCATGTATATTGAACACAAAAATAACAACAATAATGCACAGTAGATGCAATATATAATGGCGAGATCACTATTATGACAAGAGATCAAGGGGAAACCACGAGGACGGTTTGCTAGTATAAATTAAAGACATAGATATGTATGATTTTATGCCTGGAGTACTAAAGTATTAATGTTATACTATGTGATTTATGTGGTGAAGAGGTTTTAGATGCAATCAGTTATATGTGTTCGAGCAACATGTCGGTAATGCGTCTGATATGGCTTCTAATAGTGACGACGCATCATTTCACCGCCACCTGCACTCGAGCAGGTCAATGTACAGAACATTGCACCTGATGTAGCTGAAATCATTACATTCACACTATAACGTTACACGGATCTCTTGAATATTGCAGTTATATTTCTATGTTTCGATACGACTCATTCACTGGTACGTGTGGGAAATATTACGACTGTCTAATTAAATACAGTCACGACTGGTGCCAAAATAATGACGTCTTTTAATGACGTCAAGTAAACGGTATTTGAAGATATGTATTTAGACAAATTGTTCATAATTCGACTTCACTCATCTGTCATGAAATCATCTCTCATGAATAATGCCCCATATTAATGTTAATCCAATCGGTAAAGTTGCACAGTCAGGTTTAAGCTTTGCGAAAATATATTTTATTTTTGACACTGGGTAACTACTAAACGCTTTTAGTAATCGTTCCAAAACCGAAACATTATTGCACTGAATGAACGGAATTGACAACGCGTTTACTAGGAAACACACCTATCCGCAACAAAGTGATTAAATCGCTTTCTCTACAAGATAAACTGGCCAAGATTAATGAGCCTAACGTGCAAAACGTTTAAACCCATTTCCGACTGAAATCCGACGAGTCAGTTCCATATATTACAGCTAGCGAAAATGTTCCTGGCACAAATTTTGATCATTAACATTAACCAAATTAGTTAGCTTTAGGGGTCTGACCCCATTTATCGTCCTGTTGTCGGTATCCCATATAAAATATTGCGTTCTTGTGAAAACACTTATGTGCAATTAAAGTTTATGGAAGGCAGTTACAGCCGTCTGCGTATATTTTGACTAATGGATTAATAAAAGGTACATCTATTCCTCAGACAAATTAGCAACGTTTGCAATTTTGTGTTTTATTTCGAGGCTTTTGAAAGTAGCCCCATCAATAAACATAGTGTTCCAAATTCAAATTTCAAGGCTCTTTCATTGCTATCCATTATTAACCGATCTCATATTAAACTTCAATTCTTTCTTTTGTTTTCTACAACAAACAATAGGTATATAATTGCGGCAAAATATAAAATGTACCTTGTTTTTACTATCGAGCCTGATATGTGCTTCTTGTCGCAAATTTATCCCAGTATATTTTTCTAACTGATTGAACGACTCTCCGACGGTAAATCAGGAAATACCCTTAGGTAGCTTTAAGGCATCCCTTAACTTGAATCTGGGACATTATGCGAACGAATTGAATAAATTACTGTTACATTTCTGTTCGTATTTTACGTACATGTCTAACGTACGCCTTTTTATTGCCGAGTAATGACAGCATACTTTATATGTACTCTACCTTTTTTCTTTTTCTTAGAGCTACATATTATTTGGATGAATAACGTATTCATAGGTAGGTAACACGTAGAGTTAAGAAAATGTGTTTCCACCTATGTGATTGGTGACTTTTACAATAATCGGTTTTCGCAAAGGATAAATCCGTTGTTATAATAATTTTGGTGAATATAGTGGCATAACTTGATATGATAAATATTTATAACTGAGTTCAGAAGAATGCTCAATGAACGTAATGTAATGTAACATATTATGAAATGGTATTAAATGGGTTTATTAGGGCTTTTAACATGAAAATCTTGTTAAACGGAAAGTGTCTATATAATGTGTAGGTACATTTTAGTTTTCCTGTAATTCGGTCGCACGAAATTCTTTAGAAAACCGATACGGTCCTATTTAGAATAATTTTTCATAGTCTTATTGCGTTCAAAGCGATATAGTTCTGTTTCGATAATAAAAGCCTCTCGTAGGTGGTCCCGCGGCGTGCGGCAGATATGCTCATATGTTTTTATTGAACTCCACAGTTTTACTATTTCAACATAATATGTTTATAGCTCAAAACGTTAAAGTTCATGGAATTGTGTAATCGTCTTGTGCATTACATGAATATTGGTCAGACGGCCTTTGGTTTTTAACTAGTAAAAATGTATCCATGCACGTATCTTTTTAAACAATGTTTTTTTCCTGTTCATCAATGTGTTCTGCTAGCTACGATATCATACCACGATTGATTAAAGTTTTCTCAAATTAAGTAATTACATTTTATGAGGTATTAATAATTACTAGTTATGTTAGAGATCTTGCAGTTTCTGTATCCTACACATTGCATATCTGTATCTGTATAAATTACACTGGATATTACAAAGATTATTACGCATTATTACGCATGAACAACAAATAAACAAAATACTGTCTGTTGCAACATTGACGTAATTAGAGTTTTGTAGGACTAATGCTTAGAATTTGAACTCGCGACAGTTTTGAATTATGGTTGTATATCAATTAACATTCCTTGTTTGTAATTTTCATAAAGTAACGCTATTAAACTTCTCTGTTCGGATAACAGTTTTGGGTCAGCGTATATCTAAATGTTACCTTAACATTGAACGAAACGGCAGCGGAGTTCAACGTTTCACCTCCCGTTTGAATATACGACGGAGGTTAAGTGGTCTGTCTGTTCATTTAACTGTCGCCCGCAGCTCCCGAACAAACGGTGGCCGACTTTCAATATTACATTATTATGGCGGCAACCCTGCGGCTTAACGAAGACTAAACAAAAACGGAACACAAACCCGTATTGTAATTCAGAACTTGTTTTTATTTATTACGGCGCTCAAATTAAATTCAAAACTAAGAATGATTTTGTTTTCAAATGTTTTGTTGTTCTCGTGAGGAGTCGTGTAGGAAATGTTATTGTAAAATTATTTGAGGTAGTAAAGCGTTTATGTAGGGTCGATGGTTGAGGGCACTTACGGCACTCGTCCGCAGACGAACTCAATGCGCACTCCGGCCGCAACCGGTACACTGATGAGATTGCTTACGTTGCCGTTTCTGATTGAATTCACCGAGCGAGTCTCGCCGCCTCGTCCGGAAAATTAACTCGGTCAGGTAAACGTCGATATGTGTCAAGTGGTCGGAGGGATAAATGAGTCACATATTGTATCTAAGACACCTTCCATTGGACACCATATTCATCGAATGGATTTTAAGATAGCAATTCAAATAATTTGATTGATTTATTAGTTCTAAATTGAAACTAAACAGTAAATATAGATTGTGTCGTACATATTTCTGAAGAGAATGGTAAGAGATTAACACTTAAGTTAGTAATAGATACTCGGTTATATCACTGTTTTTATCCAATTTTGACGTGGGTGAAACTGCGGTGCCCAAACTAGTTTGAATATAAACGCTTTGATTCTCGTAAACCAATTTTATAGGGATTTTTATTACGCCAGAAATAGAATTTGCAAGTAATTTGACACCTCAATGGTATCTTTTACTCAAAACGTGAAACTGAGCGCTCGCTATTTAAACTCCTACGCCGTTATTGTGAAAACGTTTTTTGCAAATGAACTTAACAATGCAGCTTTGTTCGCTCTTAAGATTTATTGTAGTTCTCCAATCTCAGTGTGGGCCGGCAGGTAGTAATTTTAAGTGTAAACTTTTTCTCTTGTTTAAATTGCGATTCGGAAACATTCGTTTCCGTTCGAGTTATTTCAATTGGTTTTTAACATGCGAAAGAATTTTTCTATCAAAAGGTCGAGGTTCATCGGTTCTAGACGTAACATCACACCTGTAATCCTCTAAGGGATAGGCAGAGGAGTGTAGTACACCCCCACATTTCACCAGTTACGTTTAAGTCCCACAATGGTATAGGTGGTGAGCCTA